>DWDX01000069.1:0-42850 GCA_018245675.1 Agara michaeli | reverse complement strand
TCATTCATAATATAAAAAAAGGGGCATATGAAGCAATTATAATAGAGACGATGAAAACAAGACTAACTTATATTTAATATAGATTATGATCATCGACTCACAAATTACCTTCATTACTATTATAAGAAGTAAAACAGAACTTTCATCTTAATTACTAACTAGATTATCGTTAACGTTTCATCACAGCTGTTTGTTTATTTTATATCGAAATTATTTTATATTGTTGATCCAATTTTGCGGGTTCAGTCATGCGATATCTGTGGGATTTGATATAATATGTATAAAATATATCCAAAAACGCAATAATGTAAGAAGCATTAAACTACGGAGTGGAATTTTGTGAGGCGTACAACGAAAGAAATATCTTGGAACCAAGGATACTAAGGAATATTGTACCCATGCCCATCTCACCCATTACCTTTACGGTCTAATCTGTTGACAATAACGTCAAACGGAGCTAACTTTCATGAATGATGGATGACTCGTTAATCGTTTAAATTTGTATATAGAGATTAGAATATTTCATAAAGGTTAATTGATAATTATTTGCAATTTTAATTATTTGCTTGCAAGTTTTACTAGAAATGAGTTCCAATGTAGTTTACAAAGAGAATTGGAGCTTTAAGTTACTTTAGTAAAAAAAAATTAAATTCGAAGATGGTCTTTTGGGCAAATGGAATGTATGACCAGGTAATATAAATAGGTTTTTAAGGTTAAGGTTTACATACTCGCTCTAAGGGCCAAAACATAATGTAAGTGAAGCGCATAACAGTACAGGTATTGTCCAGAACCCAACATTAGGAAAAACTAGCCTACCAACCAATATTATTGCCGATTAGATGACATAATTTACTTTCATACTTTACTTTGACATTTCCTAATAAAACATTTTCAGAGAAAAAAAAAACATTTAAAAAGGCTCAAACGTCAAATTGTGATTTCGGTATAAAATTATTATTGTTTGAAACTTACCTACTAATACAATAGGTACGGCAGAGCTAAAATGCTTTAATTCCGGATACCACTTAAGGATAACATTCTCGTAGGAGGAACGGCTTCCGACCGAATAACACACGAGAAAACAGTTTGTCTGAAAGAGAACAACCTATGAAACACATATGAAATATTACAAATAAGTTATTACTAAATATGCAGCTACATTACAGTTATTTCTTCACTTCCCAGGGTCTGGGGTTAAGATAAGCAGCAAACAGCAGAGACTACAAAGTGACTTACAAGTTACTTACAAAGTTATACGCACATTTATTAAGATTAAACATCACTCGCTACAGCATGTTCATGATTAAAAGGTTTGAAACTCTTACATTATTGTACGATAATGGTCGCAGCCGCTCGTAGTCTTCTTGGCCAGCGGTATCCCAAAGTGCCATCTCCACTTCTTCTCCGTCTACCGTTATGTGTCCAACATAGTTATCGAACCTGCCCACCAAATTACATTGTTAACAACAACAACAAAAATATATCGTCACGCCAGATCCTTAACGGGGTAGGCAGAAAGCACCGAGTGCACAAATATCTCTGTCCTTGAAAACCTGACGCGCTTCGTCTACATTCATCACTCTTCAACCTTATGGAGATAAGAGAGTGAATAATGTTGGTAAGCTAATTACATTGTTAACATATTAAAATACTTTTTTATCTATGCATATTTACAACAAATTAAATAGTTACGTCTTTATATCGATTATATTGTATTTCTTAACGTGTATTCGTAAAAATATAAGCGAATGGCGTAAATTCGCGTACGCCTTCCTAAGTAAACAATAGTTTCCTTAAGCATTGTAACATGTCAGTTGTTTATTTAAACGATTATTATAAATGTGTTAATATAGAGGCATTAGCAGTAAACTATGTTTATAAATTTCACAGTCTATGCGTACCCTTGGAATTACCAAATGCATGGTATGCATGGTCGGGAAGAAGTAGGCATACGTCAACTTGGTCAAGTGGTGCGAAGAGGAAACGACGTGCGTACACAATACAACAATGCTGCGACACGTATTTGACTTTATAAATAGTGCAGTTCGCATCGCTGTGTATGTTGAGCGTACTCGTGTCCGTACAAATATATGAACAGCCGACATTTGCCGAACGGAAATAGACAGTCAATTCATTTTGATGGCCTCATCAATGATAAACTTTAGTTTGCGCACCTAATTTTGTTAAGTTAACTTAGTGCAGCGTTTTGATTAGTTTCAATGATTATTTAAAAGCCTTTGTTGTCATCCTTATATACTAAGTGTTTAAGGATGTGTACATTTTTTAAAAATAATCTTTGTAAATTTAACATTAAAATGTTTGCCGAACCATTATTTAAAAAAATATATTTTACAATCCACGAAAATATATAAAATTATTATTATTATTATAACTTTACGCCAGATCCCTAACGGGTAGGCAGAAATCACCAAAGCAAATATAAAATTAGTTTACACAGAAGAAGATGCTTCGTTCTTATAAATATGGGTCTTTTAATTATTTTGTTCATACGTTCTACTACTATAATATCTATATCATAATTTTTTTTAATGAAATAAATGAACCTTTATAATTAGTCATACAAACATTACGCTCCACAAATATGCAAACATTAAATGACGTAAGACTTAATCGAATCGTCAACGCTTCCAAAATGTAAAATATTTATTCATATGAGTCTATCATATAAGCAAAATATGTTTGAATCAGCGAAAAACCTGTTATCTTATGATGTGACTACACGTATAAGTCAGTAGTACTAGCGCGGAAGCTATTAACAATTCTAATCATTCAGACATAGCTTGGATGGATCGCAATAAATGTGGATTCAAGGAAAACTACGATATTCGATATTTTTGCTCGAAATAGACAAATATGTATTTCTTGTCTATCTTATATAGGCAACAAAGATAAATAATATACTGAACATGTTTATAAGTATATAACATGTTTATAAAAAAATCAGTTAACTCATACTGCAAAACTGTTTTTTTTTGTATCTTAAAAAAGTTACTTTTATAATAAAAAAAATCGATCAACAGACTTTTTCTCTATTTCTCTTTCAATGTATATATCCCACATGGTGTGGTGACAGCTTACCTAACTTTTATTTTAAATCGTTCAACAGCCTAAAAAGATACATAAAATCAATCTCATTTTCCCTGTGACTCCACTACCTTTTTTGTAGCAGCCTTCAAATGATTGTTTAAGCAATGTAGGAATTTAACTACCAAAAATTAAATTAAACTAATAACATTGCCGAATGAGTGAATCGGTAGCTAAAGAAGTATAAAGCCGTTGTGTAAGTAAGCGACTTCTTTAGGTATTTACATAGCTACCTATATGAAACACACTACGCCAATAACACCTATACCTAATGAATCACAGAAATGTAAAATGTACCTACTGATAAATAAGTAAGTACAATACATTAAAGTGGAGTCATAAAAGGAAAATGTCGCTAAATTCATTGTCATAATATGGGTTAAAGTTTTCCATGTTTGTACTAAAATAAATATGTTACTACTGTGTTACAGTTAAGGTCTTGTAGCTGACTAAGTCTCATTTATGTATGTAGTGATAACGTTGTTACCGTATCCACCTGTTAATTTATCCACGCACGATCTATAGTCTCGCATATAAACCGACCTACTGACCCACAGATGCCTCACTGACAGAGTCGTCTTTAACTGTCCTTCTATCCTGTCACAAAAATAATTTAAATGTACTAAAAAGTTTGGCTTACACAGTTGGTACATATTCCTTAGGAAATTCGTTTCTCGTATACACGTAGAGAAGACATGTCTTGCCGACCATACCATCTCCAACCACTGTAATCTTTAGTCTTTTCGCTGTCCCCATGGTGTGTAGCGCGACATTCGACAATCAGACCCACTATTTCCACTATAACTTATATTAATGTATTATATTGTAACACTCAATTTAACTGCAGCCGACGATGCTGAATTACAGCGATTAGACGTTCACTAGTAAGACAAAATGGTCCTTGATATTTCTTATCATACAGTGATGTAATGATCTTATCACATTTATAGAAATTGTTGCGATAACGCGCAATTTTTAATGAAAACAAACGCGCGCGTACTCGCTTGCAGTTGACCGACTAGTGATCGACGACATTATAGCTGTTGTGTTGTGATTCAACCGTTGGACACTGACGAGCGGCGTCCGCGCACACATGTACCCACTGAGCCTTGGCGATAATAATTCGTAATTAATTCTGTTGACGTTTTCTGCCCAAACTATGCTAACAAATGACTAACGTCATGTTGTATTGTTTTGTAAGTGAATTATTATATACACTGGCGCACAGGAAACTCTATCAGACCTATATCTATACCAAGACTGCCTAATACGATGTTATATTCAAATTATTACACCTTAGAAACTCCTTGCCATTGGAACGAAGTTGTTTAATACATGTCTTACAGCACTGCTTATCAGAATAGAGGTAGTCCTACAAAAAGTAAGATGACCTTGGCAGCTTCACAACGACAAATTTGCTATAACGTGTTGCAGCTATATTTTATAATAACTGATATTCAAAACGTTAATTTCCATAACATTTTAAAACTCTTTCATGAATATTGTATTACCATTAAGTACTTCATTTAGGTACTGTATTATTTCAAAAATTATAATACAAGCGTAAAGAATGAATCTTTACGTTTTTAATAGCGTCCCTAATATTGGAACTTCCTTCCTTACGCTTGTCCCATGACACTATGTTGTTATAAGCTATTATGTGCAACAATATATATATATATATATAAACATGAAAATAAGACATGCGATCACATCACCAAAGAGTTTTGAAATCTAAAGTCAGAGTCAAGCTATTTTTTTTTTTTGTTCAAACTACAAAAAACTATGCTTGAGCAGGAATGTTGCATAATTGAGAATTCCCATGAGACAGATGAGATAAACAGAGCTGGAAATTACAACATAAATATAATTGGGCTAATTCTATGAGAGTTTAGTAACTTCATGGCGCCACTAATTAATTATTAGTGACAGCCGCATCCCCTTGCCACCTATTAAATTATATTTATATTCGACAAGCTTTTGTCCGCGACTTGGCTCTCGCAGAAATTGATTTTCCAAAAACCAATAAATATATTTTTTTATGAACCAAAAGCGTGAATATAAAATTTTAGGTGTGTCAACTTCCAAACTGACTGACTTCCAAATTTTCATACAATCTTTCTACCCCTTTTTTACCTATACTTAGGTTTGTTTCGCGCGGTTCAGTAACTTTCTCAGCGAGAGACGTTATATTTCATTAACCTTAGGATTTCTACTTGTTTTTTTTATATGCAACTCTTGGCTGATATAATATGTAGAATGATTAATTCATTGTTATATTAATATATCAATGGAATGAAATACAATATTGTAGTCAAAAATTTATTAATAGATAATGTAATATAATACATATATGACTTATCTCAATATCACATCTAAATATGTCTTGTAATTATAACAGAAATTAACAAAACTGAAACAGTCATTTATTTGTAGTTACATACAATCAAATGTTATCTAAAAATGGTTAAATTTAAGGTTTAATCATGGGGTTAAATTTTTAGTGATGAATAAAATACGAGTAGTAATATAGTACTTGGTTGTAATCACATCAAAGTTTAACAAATTAACTATTAAGAAAATTAACTGCTATATTACAACTAATGGCAGCAAATAAATAAGCGATTAAATGTTAATAATACTGAATCACACAACCTTATTTTATTTTTAACAATAAAATTTGGTAACTGAACACTGCTATATATAATGCTTATATCTAGTGTTCATGTACTTAACATGTCTTTAACAAAAACCCTGCTGTCATATCCATAAGCATTCACACATTTCTTTCAATGGATTTTGCAATATCATTTTTAATAAATAGCATATCTTAATGTTATATACTTCCTGCAACCCTATAATGTAGCATAAACATTATGTAAAGTCAAGTATTTGGTACAGGGCATGAAAACAATTTTTGTTGTGATAAATTTTGGCAGACAATGGTAGTATTAATGAACAATAAAAAAATAATAAGTGTTAAAAACTTTTTTAAACATACAGTATCGTGGAAAGGAAATTCTGTCAAATCATAAGTATTTGTTTCATTTCACATCTTTAAAACCAGTAAGAATCAGTTCTTCTTTCAAATTAATCAATTCTCTGAGTAACTCTTGGTTGTTTGTTTGCAACTGAGCGATTACTGCACGCTGTTTCCTCTCTCGATCTTTTAGCTGCATCAAAGTGGAGTCACACACTTCGGAGCATGGTGTGAATGTTCCTATAAAAGCAATTCATTTTGAAGGTGGCTTAGTAGAGTAAAAGTTGTGGAGTATAAACCATTTGTATTGGGTGGCTTACTGATATTCATGAAAGAGACGGTTCCAGCTATTTTAGCAATATACAAAATTGAGATAAACACACGGTACTAAAAAATGTATTGAGGAAAAACCCAGAATTCCTTGTCATGAATGACGTACCTGTATGAATGGGTTATAAGAAAAATGGCTACTTACATTTCATTTTTTTACATACAAGCTAAAGCTATGTCTATAAGGATTGAGGTTGTACTATATCTTTGTCTCTTCATTGCCGAAGACTCGAACGTTAATAAACAAATTCTTGTTTTGCTTAAGCTACTTTCTGTGATATGCATAGAAAATTGTTGGTAGTTCCATAACCTACACTCTCAACCTTGGCTAAAAGTGAGTGCTTATTTGTAATAGAGTCCTCATCGTGGCTAGTATAGGAAGGACACTCCACCAGTGCATGCTGTCCTACATAGAACTACATTGGTAATTTGTTCTTATTTATGCTCAAAAGATAGTTACGTTAGCGGTATGGTCTTCAACCGATTTTTTGGTTTGAATTAAGCAGCTAGTAACTTCGCCATGAATTTATATACACCAACCAGCCTGGACTCCAGACAATCAATAGTAAGTATAATCATTCTTACCATTCTTATTTTTAAGTCTGTCTATTAACTTATTGTTTTCCAACTGCAATCTTGCAATTTTATTTTGTAGACATTTTTCTGTACTGTCTTTTTGTTTCAGCACCTGATTCAACTTAGAGCGGGTTTCTGTTAACTTTTGATATACTTCGTTGGACTGATCGGATACTCTTTGTGCTGATGCGACACACGCCCTCGATTCGTTTTTTTCACAATTCAATTTGTCCTTCAAAGTTTTAAGCATGCCCTGCAACAAATATCAAGAATTCATTGTATACAAAAGAAACAGGTAGTTGTATTAAAAATAAATTCCGTTTGCGACATACCATCAGGTGTTTATTAGTGTTTTCGAGTATGTGATGCTGTTCTGATAATCTTTCCTCCTTTTCTTTGGTGTTCTTAAAGTGATGCAGAAGAGTCCACACGGCATTGACTAGCTTCATCAAAGCTTCGGGACGCAGTGTTTCATTCTCAATGTCGATGTGCGGGTTGAAAAAGTAGTCAATATTGAATAGGCCGAATTCCTTAAACATAGTTAAATTACCAGGTCATAGAACAAATTAAATAAAAGCACATTAAGTATTTCAATAATAACACCTACCTCATTAAGACCTATTAAACATTCTTTGCAGTTTTTCAAAGTGCACGGTTCATACACTGTAGCTTTTTTAAACTTGTAATTAAGTAAAAGTTCTTTAACTTCTTCATCTAAGCTTTCAAATTCTAGCGATGTCATTTTTAATCACTTGATTACCAGTGCTGTAATTTATTTATCTAATAAACTTTACCTAACGATTGATAGTTGAAAACAACTTTTAAACAATGGGAAGTTTTATGATGCGAAACGGAAATGACAACTTTTTAATGTGCTGCCTTACGTTCTGGTCTTTTAAGACTTACAATTATTTAGAAAAATCCATCCAATTTTGCACTTTGCATGATTTATATTCAGAGTGCAAAGGTTATATTCAAGAATTAATACGTTAGTTTAATAATTTAACAAAGATATCTTTGTAAAATCTTTTATACTTAGTTCAACTACCTGGACATTTCTAGTTCGAAAACCAGAGATAAATGTTTGAAAAAGTGAAAAATTTGTCCGAGAGGGGTGCTGTTTCTCTGCCTTATGCTCTTATCTCCTCGTAACAGAGGAAGATTCCCACTTTGTGCTAAAAGTCAATCTTGTTGAGGGAGGGCAGTTCAGCAGATATGCAATGATCTTGTCGGAGGTGGAGGGATAGCAAAACAATGTGAACGGAATAGACTCTAGAGTAGAGTGATAATAGAAGGCATCAAATACCGTCGACCAGACACAGCATCCTATTCTAACACTGGAGGCAGTATTTTTCCGTTCCAAGTTACAAATAAGGAAGAATGAAAGGAAGTCTAAGCTGCGTCTGCGCGCATTTCTGCAACTTGCACGTTTATCTTTTGCGCACGTTACCGCTTCAGTATTAAGATCTCGATTAAATAGACTAGAGGCGTGACGCCGAGATAGAGCACTTGGCGTGATGCTTGCTAGATTGTATGTGATGCATGCAGGCAGCTGCGGACGTTTTACACACGTTTATTTGTTTTTGCTCTGCACTGGATTCATAATTCTAATCTGAGAACACTCAAGATCGCAAAACAACTCCAATCAGGAAGATTGCTGCCTGCTTTCCACACTCAGCCCGGTAGGAGACTAGAAACGGTGAAATGACTCTGCTTGTGTAGGCTAGCCGTAGTTCGTTTAGCAGTACATCTGTCTTACATTTGGCAATTACTACAGAGAAATTATACAAAATTGCGAACCTTAACCAGTAACCATAACCGTAACCATAAAAAATAAAACACAATACATATAAAATGTTTATTAAATAGCACATATGGCACGGCAAGACAGAAATTCAGTGCGACTTATTCTTACAATAATACTGAATATTAGTTAAAAATTTGGGAAAAGTGCTAATATAACTATGTTTTGTGTGAAATTTGTTTGTGAAATTATTATGTACGACAGGACACTTTAGAAACCTGTCCCCAACAAATTGGCATTGGATAGCTCTACAGATGTTACTTTTTCTTCATGCGGTCCAGGTGTTTATTCTGAAAAAAAAAAGACAGTAAACAAAGATTAAATCAAGAAGCGCTTTTAGGTTCCATGTTTGTAAGTCTGTAAAGTTAAGCTATGCCAAGCTCGATTGGGACTTTCGACTGCTAGTGGCAAATGTTTCCTAGCTTCAGAGGGCATATTAAGTTGTCTACCCTTGTTATTTTCGTTAAGTAATAATGGTCAATCCTCATCAGAAGGTTAAAGGGAGTAAAATATCCCAACGATACGTTAGCCACTGACTTATAAACACGCCAAACCATCCTGGTGCAGCTTGGTGGAGTCTGCTACACATTTGTTGTAGTTGTGGGAGAGACCCGTGCCTGACAGTCAGACTTAAAAAAGCTGTTATTGCAGCTAAGATTAAATTATAAAACATAAAAGAAATATTGCTCAAATACCAGCTCATTGATATATCTGAGCAATAATGAGATATTAAAAATAACATGAAATTGTGTCTTCTCTGATGGAAGAACTAAAATTTCATTTTTTGTACTCTGTTAATAATCAAACAACAAATTTAGTATAAAACCTTTGCCAAGTTAAGACCGATCTCACTAAGCCGTTTGTGTTGGTAAGTGAGTGGTTCGTGAAGTTTGGCGTCGCCTCTTTTATAGAAGTCGCTGTAGTCGAGTCGGAACGCCAACATTTGAAGCGAAACCTCTGAATGTAGAGCCAACTTCAAGATCAGTGTAGTTACGTGACCCCTGCAAAGTTTATGACAAATTTCTTAATTGAAAATTATGGTTATATTGTGTTTAAAAATATAATCGTTGACACTGCAGTAACTGCAACATGCTGTATAATGTTATACAAGTATTTACCTATATGTACGCGCCCATACATTCAAATCGGCTTTTCTGTTAGCCAGGAACTGGAGAAATATTTTTCTTTTTTCCTTATCTTGGGCTTCGTCTGCGGCCGTAAATGCATATTCACCTATGAATATCAATTGTTAATGAAACGAGTCGGACAATAGATGAATGACCATAAATAAAGACTATTGCAATTATAATTATTGTACTTCTCCATTGCAAATAAACATTAGTTTCCTCTTACACATTTTTAACATAGTGTTTTCGACAACATGAACTGAAAGACGGATATTAAGAATACAAAGTGTAAACATATTTTTGTAAATGTTTCAGGAACAATTAAAATGTAGTTGGTACCGTACCCCTCGCAACCCTAGCCCCCTTCATCTGCTCTATGCTCTCGCGGCGCTCGAGTTCGGCGCGGATGCCGACGTGCAGCGTGGTCTCGAACGTGCGCAACGCTAATGTTTCGTTCAGTACGTTGCCCAAGTACGATTGCAGTTCCTGTTACATACATAGTTATGTAATCCTTAAGCAAATGTATAGTATTTAATTATAAAAACCGTTCTTGTTATAGCTTTAATGTTATTGTCCATTGGAAATGTTAATCGCGTTAAAATTAGTGGCATAGGAAACCTGCGTGGTGTGATGTATCATGGCGTGTATGGAGTGTCGGTCGAGCGCGGCGTGGTGCAGGCGCAGCAGGCGGTCGAGGTCGTGGCGCGCGGCGGCGGCGGCCAGCAGCTCAGCCCACGCCGGCTCGGCGCCCACGCTGCCCGCCTCCTGCAGCGCACCGCACAGCCGCAACGCCTCCGCGCGAAGACACGACACGCGCCGCATCAGCCCGTACACCTCTCCAGTATTCAAACGATATATACGTATTATTTCTTCTCTGTTATAAAACAAACTGACAGGGTTCACATTATGTGATGTTATCATACAACCGTTAGAATTAATTTAGGGTTTTTATTTTTAGATTTAATATAACTCATGCAAAAAATCGATAAAGGCAATATCATACAATATTGGTCTTTTATGAAATGTAAAATATTTACACAGAAACTATATGTAATGGTCTATTTTTTTGTCTATGTCAAATCACCTGGCATGTATTTGAGGCTCTTCTGCAGTATGGTGTGTTCGCGCCAGGCGTCGTGCAGGCTGTACTCGATGCGTTTGACGCGCCACAGCTGAGTGAAGAGCGCGCGGTATCGCGCCGCGCACGTGGCCGGGAACAACGTGCCCAGCGGCCCGTCCACGCGGTACTGCAGAGCAAACACATCCCAGCCGTTGTCCTCACGACCGTCGCCTGCGAGAGTGTAATTAATAAAAATCATTTTAGATTATGCCCTTGAACACACTCTTTATCAGACCCCTGCTTAAAAATAGAATGATAAGAGAATTAAAAAAAAAAAAACCTTTTTGAAAGCGGCTTTTCTTTACTGCGCACCATGTTTTTGTTGATATAGTACATCCATAAGGCGTATAATTTAAATGTAGTGAGCACAGGTTTTGAAAGTAAATTCAAGTTATTTACAATTAGGGTAGAGGTTGACGTGCAGGCGTGCGAGCACGTGCGGTGGTTCAAACTGCGCGTTAGTCGCGCGTACGGCCGCTTCCAATGTGCACGTCAGATTATGTACGTACAGCGACGACGCTGGCTTGTTCAGCTCCTCCCTACGATCATCAAAAAATGCTATTTTACTTATATTTTAAAAATGATTTCCTGGTAATATGTTTAATTATTTAATATTAGAAATCGGTTTTAGCTAGTTCAACTGCTGTTATGATCGTCACAGCACTCAAACGCTGGTAATTTCCTGACATAAACAGTAGCCCTTGTTAAGGAGAATAGAAGAGCGAAGAACGTGTAATTACTGCAGCAGTGTCATAAGGTGATGAACGAAGTCTCCTTGCGCGAGCAGCAAGTAGCGGCGATGCGCGGCGAGGTGGTCGAGCAGGTGGTGGTGCTGTGACAGGGCGGCCAAGAGGCGCCGCGACGCTGCGGCGTGCGCGCCCGCCACCCCCGCGCGCAGCCCGGCCGCCGCCCACCACGCGCTGCCGCCGCTTCCTCCGCCATCTCCTTCGTCTATGCAGTTATTACAACACTAAAAACTATCTCCAGACCAAATTTAAATCCCATTAAAATCGACGGAAAACATAGTATAAAATCGTCTTTATTTTATACTATGTTGAGATGGGTGAGACTATAAGATGATATAGTAAGCCAGTTATTATGTGTATCATGTAGTGCGTTAATGTTGGGTCGGCGGTGAAGGGTGTAGCGCGTACCGGCGGGGGGGCGCAGCAGGTCGTGCAGATGGTGGGCGTGGTCGGCGGGGTCGGGCTCGTCGGCGCACGCCTCGCGCATGAACACCACGCTCTTGCCCGTCGCCAGGATCTGGGCTGCCTCTTCGCGCGTCATGAACGACGGCACCATCCACTCCCTGAAACATGATATTTTTTTATAAATGAACAGTTCTAATACAACCTGCTTAAATGAAAACACAAGACATGAATTTCAATTTTTCCTGGACTGATGTCCAGGTGATTGTACCAAATATTTATAATCTAGTTGACTTATGATAGAATGATGTTTAGTTTTAAATAATGTGATTATTCTCACCTCACTCTGTATTTATCGTGCCACATACGGTCAATAGGTACGCCACTACGACTCTCAATGAAAAATTCATTAAATAGATCATCAATTTCACCTGCGAAATGAGTGTTACAGTTAAAATATCAAACAAACGCACATATGGATGTAGACAAAAAGCACTTATTTACTACTACTTTATTACTTGAGACATTGCTACGTTTTGTACACGTTAAACATTGAAAGCCGATAGCATGAGCTAATATAGTTTAGTGATTCAAACTTATGTTTTATATAATACTTAATGTCAAACAGAATATATGTCCGTAAGGTTCGTGTGTCATGGTTGGGAAGTAAGGAGGGTTACCGTGCAGCAGCCAGCGAGTGAGCATAAGCAGCAAGGGGTAGGTGAGCGCGGTGAGCAGGCGCCGCGCCAGCACGGCCACGCGCTCGTCGCCGTGCCGCACGAAGCGGTGCACGCACGACGCCAACTCTCCGCCTAACACATAGAGCACAACGAAACCAAAATTCAAATTCATGTTCAGTACTCAAATGTAGTTAGCACTACTTGAGACGGAAGAATGATGAACTCAGTGCTGTCCTGTAGGAGTCTATTGAGAATTTAAATTCACAATGTTCTGGATTATAGTTATTTCCTATGGTAGCGTAAGACACAGATTTTTCGATGTGTTTCATGAGGAACCAAACCAATATAATAGCGAGAGATCGTTCAGATTTCTATCATCTTGCTTTTTAGTGAAGTATATATTATATCCATTATTGCTATCAAGAATTCATAACAAAGGACGAGATACAAAATAGATATATATATAGGCGCACACAGTACCTTTCTTGTGGTGGACGGTGTGAGCGATGTTGGCGAGCCACGTGAGACGGTGCAGGGGCTCCTGCGCCCACACGCACACGCGCCGCAGCGTGCCGCCTCCGCCGTCCCCCTCGCACACCTATCCATTATCAACCACGACACAACATTGACTACACGCCACCACACATATTTTTTTCTGTATAACTGAGGTTGGCCCAATTTTGGAAAAAATTGCATACTGTACTTTTAAGAACATGATAAGAGGCGAAAATTAAACTTAACAACCAAGCGAAATGGGCATTTCATGGTACATAGTCACCACCACCAATGGACATGTGTGACACCAG
Source organism: Agara michaeli (assembly GCA_018245675.1). NCBI lineage: Eukaryota > Metazoa > Arthropoda > Insecta > Lepidoptera > Hesperiidae > Agara > Agara michaeli. The sequence continues at coordinate 29,174 of DWDX01000069.1, read as the reverse complement.
AGCATTTCTCAATTAGTTAGACATTAAAAAGGAAATTTTTCAAGCTTCATCGTACAACCTCACGTCATATCTCTTCTAAATAACCTCAAAAGGAAGCTCATTTCACATTTTATTCATACACTACTGAACAGATCTTCGGAACAGAATCTATAATATTATAATACAAACACGAACAAGATTTTATTTTGTTGGTTTGCAGCATTACTTATTACTTAGCATATAACGAAAATTAACAACTATAGCACATTATGTTACAAACACAGAACAAAGCTGGATTATTTTCCATACAGAGCAGAGCTTGATTTTCATCTCCTAAATATTTGAATCAATCGATTACACTAACCTGTGACTGCAATAGGGCAACACTCCGGTAATACTCTGTAAGTTCTTCTCTTATCGAAGCAACCAGACCTTCACCCATTAAACCTGAATTTACATAATTACACAAAACTATGTTACCAGTAATCATCATGTAATACAATATAAACAAACCCTTATTAGATAAAACAGACCCAATCAGTGTGCTAGCTAAAATAATGACTCTGTATCAGACGTTATAACGTAACGCTAAAATTCTTTTACTCCTCGTCTTGTACAAATTCATTAAATTTACCTTGTGGCATGAGACCAGACGCAGGATCAATAAACTCCTTGAGCCTGTCGTGCAGAAAGCCGAGATGTGCAATTCGCGCGAACAGCGCACACACGGGCCGCGGCCAGCTGGCCGCCGTCCGCGTCCTTACGCCCGTCGCCGCCAGGACGGCCTCGCGGACGCACGCCCGTTCTTTCGCTCGATCTGAGAAATCCTATACAATTACGATAATTGTAGACTCGGTAGATGTGTAACAATAACAATATTACATTAAAACTAATCTGTATGGGACTTGATATGATCTTCAGCCAGTGCAACTTGAATTAATAATTTATTAACTTTAATTAAACTTAGTTGTAAAATAAGACTTTAGTTTCCAATTGGACCTTTCTTAAGTTGTTATAATTGTACAAGCTAAAAAAGATTAACAATAAAAAAAAAAACTGGTTGATGGAGCACTGTATGAATGCCATTAACTCATAAAGCTTAAAGCAATTTATCTTAAAAGAAATATGTTTACCACTGGAGTGTAAGACAATGGCCATGTTGCTGTTGTTAGATGTAGGCAGACTTTGGGTTGAGCTCTGCTGCTTTGGCAAATTGCTACCCCAGCCCCCCGATCCCATAGTACTCTTACTAGTGCAAGATGTTGTTCCTGATAGGCCAACAGCTGAATTCTGTGAGGTAATAAACATTAGACATAATTGTTCCTATTGAAATGAGAACAGTTTAAAAGTAGTACATGTATAATATGTTAATTTTGTTTGTAACACTCTTTCTTACTTACAGTGATACCAAGATTGGGCATTGGGAATAGTTGCTGAGTGGAATCCGAATGTTGCGGAGCGTCTGACAGCGCCAGAAGCAAAGATAGTACAGACACTCTCTGCTTCAAGATGAACTATAAAAGGGCATATTAACCTAAAGTTTATCTACCTACATTAAATAGATAAAAAGAGTTATAACTTTTATTTATCTTTAGGTTATTAATTATTATTACAAATATCATACTTTTTATATTGTATTGTATAAATCACAAAGAAACATTCAAATTTAAATAAATACTTGAAACTAAGAGCAAGTGGTTTCTTCTAGACAACATTTTGGAATGTGAATATTATCTGGGAATGAATCCAGTAGGGTCCACAAATGCTGATGTAGAATTTATAAAATAAAAAAGTAAAAGAGAGAATAAAATTTTCCACAACAGTGATACAACAGCACAAAAAAAGTATAGTACAATATAAGATTCGTGTGTATATTGTTATGGTGTTCTAAACACGAAATGCATTGATTGTAAGGATTGTTTATAATATGTATGTAGAACAGAAGATGATTGCTATTTAATAAGAGATTATTATTGATAGAGTGATGGTACTGACAATTTGATGAATGATCATATTACAACTATTTCTAGTAGTAATAAATGTGTGTGAAAATTACAAGGGGCATCATTCTATCTGCCCCATGCACAACCAAATATGTTATACTGTCCATACAAATGTTGTTGTTGTTGATTAGACTATTTGCTATAGACATTGAATGTATGTACTTGTCGACATATAATTAACTTTTATAAAAAATTCACCGAGTTTTTCAACTTCGCGTAGGATTCATTGAACTTATCAACATCTTTAGCAGATGTTCTGGACAGTCGAGAATGAATCTTTTGACATAGTAATCTCTCATCTTGAGTTGTGCGCGCCTTTTCGCTCGTTGAAGATAGATATGATAATGCTAGCTCATATGCACCATCTACGACAAAAATGATAAATCTTACGCATCCAATGTATTCCACAAAAATAAACACTTTGTATTTTTGATGTATATACACCTCTTTTTATCATAGAAAATAAATCACAAACGTAATCCTGCAAGATATTCATATAACCCCTAAAAACACTCAAAGAAATATTCAATCCAAAATAATGAATCTATGATTGACAGTTTCTTTCATAAAAAAAATTAAAACAAAACAGACCTGGTTCAGGTGACAACAACACGCATAATTTTTGAAGTAATGCGGCTACGTTATTAGCCGAACTATCCATCGTCAAATTATCTGTAAATTTTAATCTTTTTCGTCCTAAGATAAAAATAATAATAACTAAGGATAGTGGGGTCCGATTAAATCCAAAAGTAAACAATTAAGACATTATTTTATCCTGAGTTAAATCGTGCATTGCGTAGTCTATGTCTATCACTCCATCATTAACAAAAAGTTGCCTTTATAACTTAAAAGTCTTATTTCCGTAGGCTAGGTAATGAGTATTATTTTGATGGTTAAATTGCTAAACTATTTTACTGTTTGACCGAGTTTGACGGTTTTATCAAATTGATGTTTTTTTTTATTCACACGTTTTTTATCTAAGCAAAAGCAAATGAAGCGTATGCTGTTATAGGTTCTAATTAACGTTGGGTATTATAAAATCCACAAAATTTTTGATTGAAAGTGATTTTTAAAATGTCTAACTATTTAGAAATATATTCTAGTTTCGATATTTTTTTTTAACAAAAATGAATAAATTATCTATTAAACTTTCTAATTAGGCAATCATTTGTTATAAAAATAATTCCATGTCTCTTGTTAAAATAGTAAATAAATGAATTCTAAATAGTCTTTTTTATTCTTCAAATATATTAATAGAATGAAATTATTGTCATTAACATTTTATTATTATCTGCGGACTACATACAATTTTAACATGTTCTGTGAAGTACTAAAGTCTGTGGGTACTTGCGACAGGATCAGTGGCGGCTGTGATTTATTTTATTCTCACTTTGTAAAACAACTAATAACAATAGTGCTGTGAAATAAATATTAATATATTAGATTGTTCAGTAATAGTCAGATTGTTTGCTTAAAAAACATTCTGGGTTATTAATATATATGTTATAGATGTTTTCAAAATGAGTTTTTCTATTGACGAAGTGAACTTTCTTGTTTATCGATATTTACAAGAATCAGGTTAGTTATTAGAGAGAATTGCTAATTTTACCTTTACTATTTAACAAATTTTCATAAAGGTCCATATAAATAATAAATAAACGAAACATTTTAGGTTTTCACCACTCAGCATACACTTTTGGGATTGAGTCGCATGTTTCTCAAAGCAATATTAATGGTGCACTTGTACCACCGGCCGCTTTACTAAATATACTGCAGAAAGGCTTGCAGTACACCGAAGCCGAAATTACAATCGGTGAAGATGGTAAATATTCACACCAGCAACTACTATATTATGGCCTTTACACTTATCTTTCGTTATATGGACTGTAACAAATAAATGTTAATTCTCTTACTATTATAGGATCTGAAACGCGTCTCACCGAAAGCTTAAGTTTAATAGATGCTGTCACACCAGATATAGTAGCAGCACGTCAGAATGCTCATAATGCTCAAAAACAGGCTATAAAGGAGCCAGGATCTGGAGGAGAACAAAATGGAGTTGATGTATGGATTAAATGACATATTTTTTCCTTGTAAAATTGTACAATCATTTTGTGTATAAACATTTTACCACTTTGTAGGGTACCACATGCAGTGCAGCATCAACAACAGGTGGTGCTGCTACGCCTAGTGCACCTGAGAATATTGACGTGGATCAATCAATAGAAATCCCAGCCAGCAAAGCTACAGTACTTAGAGGTCACGAGTCAGAAGTTTTTATATGTGCTTGGAATCCAAGCACTGATCTTCTTGCAAGTGGATCTGGTGATAGTACTGCTCGGTATGTCTCTATTATTATATACCTTTCCTAATGTATGAATATGTAAATATAGAGTATTCGGTTTCCTTTTTTATATAAAGGGCACAGGAAAGTACTTCTAGTTTGCATCGTTAATTATTTATCATGAATTCAATATTGGCAACCTCATTGGATATGCCATTAGACATGTTGTAATGTGCATTTTTTATTTTTTGGCTGGGTAATGGCTTCATGTCCGTGTTCCGTGGTGGAACTTATAACCGATATACAAAGAACAATATACAAATAATGAAGCTTCTCTTATGTAAATTGTAGAAATAAGATTAGAATTCTCAGTTAAAAGTCTTGTTTACAATAATTAATTGAACTTTATTAATCTTCCAGAATATGGGATATGTCTGATAATCCAGCAACCACACCCAATCAGTTGGTGTTGAGACACTGCATTCAGAAAGGAGGGGCTGAAGTGCCAAGTAACAAAGATGTCACTTCCTTAGATTGGAACGTAAGTCGCATATTAATGATTAAACTCAGCGGTCAACGCTCAAGCTAGTTTGTTACAACCCACACCTGTTTATACCAATAGGTGTTTTAATATTGAGTAATATTTAAATTATGATTTGTTCACAATTTCAGTGTGATGGCAATTTGTTAGCAACCGGTTCATACGATGGGTATGCTCGTATTTGGACTACTGAAGGAATCCTGGCATCAACACTCGGTCAGCATAAAGGGCCCATATTTGCTCTCAAATGGAATAAAAGAGGCAATTATATATTGAGTGCGGGGGTAAGTATCATAAATTCATTGTTGTTCGTGTTTTTGAGAGAACTTGTGAAAAGTAAATTTTAACTCGATTGAGGACTAAATATTATTGTTTTTTTAACTCTCACAAGTCTGGGTAGATTTTGTTGTGATATTTATTTGAGAGTGGCAACAGAAGAATTTCACAGTGATATTGTGATAAAAAATGTTCAAGCTTATGTCCAATTGAAATATGCAAAAGCATAATAATTTCAGGTTGACAAAACAACAATTATATGGGATGCAGCATCAGGGCTCTGCACACAACAGTTCTCTTTCCATCTTGCTCCTGCCCTTGATGTTGATTGGCAAACAAATACTTCATTTGCATCCTGCTCTACTGATCAGTGCATTCATGTTTGCAAATTACATGCAGATAAACCGATAAAGAGCTTTCAAGGTCACACTGTAAGTATAAAGAAAACAATACTGAAAGTGTTATTAAGTTAAAGGACAGTTATAAATCTAGGAATAAAAACAAAGCACCATTAATAATTAATAAGTATTGTATATATTTCATTTAGCCTTCATACATCATATACTACATCCAAATTGCATTACAGTGCTTGACCTACAGTGACCAGCTCTGTGCTTTGGTGCAGTTTTAGCTGGCCGCTCTGTTACAACAAATTTCATTTGTTTACTATAAATATCTCTTTACAGAATGAAGTTAATGCAATAAAGTGGGATCCTCAAGGACAGCTTCTAGCGTCATGTTCGGATGATATGACACTAAAAATATGGTCAATGAAACAGGATACATGCGTGCATGACTTGCAAGCACATTCTAAGGAAATCTACACTATCAAATGGTCACCAACAGGGCCAGGCACACAAAATCCTAACATGAATTTAATATTAGCAAGTGCATCATTTGACTCCACAGTACGTCTATGGGATGTGGAGAGAGGTGTGTGCATACACACTTTGACTAAACATACTGAACCAGTTTATAGTGTTGCCTTTTCACCGGATGGCAAATTCTTAGCCAGTGGCTCATTTGACAAATGTGTACATATTTGGTCCACCCAAACTGGGGGTCTAGTACATTCCTACAAAGGTACGGGAGGCATATTCGAAGTTTGCTGGAATTCTCGTGGAACTAAAGTGGGAGCGAGTGCAAGTGATGGCAGTGTTTTTGTGTTAGATTTGCGCAAGTTGTAGTGTAACCAATTGCATTTCCAAGGTCTTTACTGTACCTAATATTGATCAGTATATTAATACGTTGCAACTACATTAAAAAATAATTTACAGATCATGTCTTGTTTCTGTCACTTTTCATCATAACTATAATGGATTCCAATCAGTATTTTATAACAATGGAATTGATAACATTGTGTTCACATGTTGTCCTTCTTTTGGATGTAATTCGATAAATTCAGTTTTTATTTTAATAACATTTTTTTATGTAAATGTAAAGATATAACAAAAATAGATGTGATTGTCATAAATATGTAATATAATTAATAGTAGATACATATATTATAGAGTACTTTAGGTATCTTAAAAGAACAGTCTACTAACTATGCAGATATAAATTAGTGCTAATGAAAATTATACAGTTTAACTATAGTATTAATAAGTCTAATTATACACTTAGATTCTCAAAGGAAGCCTTGTGCAGGGAGTTCTTTCTGTTGTCAAAAAAATATTTTCAGATCTTGTAAGGTTTATTTGTTTTTTTATGTGTTATAATAATTATAGTAAAACAAGTGTAGTGTCCTTCTTTTATTCCCTTATCATTTTCAACACTAATCATCTTATAATTAACTGCAGATTTTAAACATTGCCCGAGCATTGTTAGTTTTCTGTGGCAATACCATTATGATATCTTTCTCAAAGTGGGTGATAAAGGTCCAGATACGGTACTTAAATTGTTTTAGTTTCTTCGTGGAAAAGTTGGTTTGATGCAAACAATGCAGTGCATCTCGACACAGTAGGATCTTTAGCATTTTTCCAACACAGAATTTCATTGTGTGCATTTGAGATTGTACTAGTCCGTGTAATCCCCAAATAGAATTTAACATGTTACACAAAAATAATGAAAAGTATAGTTTATCAAGAGATTTTTGCAGTTTTTGGAATTATTCGATTAATTAACATCACACTACTGTTTAGTAAAGTGCAAAAGAAATCAAAATGAAAGTTCTTTTATTATCATTTAAATATTACATCATTGGCCTTTTATATGCAAGTAAGTCATCATGTTTGTAAAGTTTGTGAAGTTTCTCATAAAGGAATTTGAAGAAAAATAGTAAATCATCATATTCACCATTATATGGTCTACATTGAGAGTGATTTTCAGCCGGATTATGTATCGGGTAATGTGACGTGAGCTGTGTTTTATATGTTTCACTGCAACCCCAAGCACATATATGTAACTCCAGTAAAAATTGGTGTAGAGCTTCAATAGTAGACAGGTACCATCTTGGGCTGCCCTTCTGATGTCTCCAAAACTGTGATGGTCTATTTTGTAACACAACTGTTGGTAATCTCTGTAATCTTTTATCAGCATATATTCCACGACTTTGATTCCAAGTGCTGTCAATTATTACCAGGCGATCTATAGGCAATGTTTCCACATGATATATTTCATTGATCTCATTGTCATTCTCAATCAATTTAGTTCTTAACGTACCAACATTGTGCCCAGAAGGCATTTGTGCTAAAATTTTTTCTGAATATGACTTACAATTTTGATTGCCTTTAAATAGTCCCTGCACTGTACAAGACTGTGTTCCCGGAAACAATAGAACCGTTTTGCTTAAGTCGTATAGAGGTATGTCTGGATATGTATACACGTTTACATCATATGGTGCCAAAACAGCCGCATGTGCTGCGGTACTTTTACCGTCTATTTCACGCCGGTGTTTAATTATATCAACCTTGATCGGCAACTGAAAAAAAAGTTGAACACTACATGTCATCTTTGTTTGTTAATGTATTTTATAATTTGAAACGTTAATATATTACTTTACAATGTGGAATTCGATCCTTGATTTGAGAAACTGGAATAAAACACGTATAACAAAAGTACATGCGCGATTTACAACAACGGGCACAAGAGCTGCGACTTTTTAAATCATCTAATATTTGTGAATCAGTAATAAATAATCCTTCAAATGGAATATCATCTCGATTTCTAGCTGCAGAACTCTTAGGATTCATGATTTGAAATAATCTGCCATATATCTACAAATTTAATGAAAAACTAATGAATAGTTTCAGTTAGTTCGATGTAAGCGAACAGGTGTCGAGGTTAAGCTTTGTTTATTTGACATTGACATATAGACAACTGACAATATTGAATGGGCTCGTTTTGCCAAGCAATAACAATGTTATTATATCAAAAACATAAATATGAAATGAGAGCCAACTTCAATATTATGATATATACCTTGGCTATTGACTGCAACGACACAAGAAGTGAGATCTAAATGAGTGCCAACTTCAACGATCAGTCCTGAAATTTATTTATGCATCATAAAATATTTTATAACAAATTAAAATATAATTTCTTCTTATAGCTTAGGATAATATATATTGAAGTCTAAAGTTTGACTTGGCTAGTTCGAATATACGAATTTATTAAGCTCCTACTAAAACAGTCCTGGACTTTTCTTATGTTCGATGGCTACCTAGCGGACTAGCCAAGTCAAACCTTAGGCTTCAAAATGTTATCCTAAGTTTTAAGAAGAAATAATATTGTAAGTTATTAAAAAATATTTTATGTCGTTGTAAATTTATTTATATTGACTGACCATTGAAGTTGGCACCCATTTAGATCTCATTTCTTGTGTTACTGCAGTCAGCAACCAAGGCATATATCATAATATTGAAGTTGGCTCTCATTTCATATTTATGTTTTTGATGGGATATCATTACTTTTTGTACAGAAATTGTTAGTAGGTACTTAACCAAATAAAATTAATTAGGAGCGCGACTGCCGTCGGTCAGGCACATTTACGTCAAGATTTTATCGCGCCGCTCCGCAGCCCGCTGTTCCATGGCCGCCGCACCATGCGCCGTGGTAGGAAATACCTATCACTTAATTATTTATACGTAATGATCTTACACTATTGATGTGCGCTATATATTGCAATAATGATTAATACTAAATCCCAGTTAATAACGTAATAAATACGAAAGTCGACTATACTCTTAGTTGTAAGTTCTAAAACTAGTATATTTGGATTTAAAAAAACTAAAATTGGTTTTTCGGCTCGTTATATATTCACGTATAAACCTCAAAATCCACATTAAGGCCAGCTGTTATCAATTTTGATGGCTGATCCTTACGTTACAGGCACTATAAGTGTTCCTAATAGAATCGATTATTTGAGAAATTATAATAAAACGATAAGAACTAGTTTCTGATTTATTTCTTCATATTCACCTAACTACCTATCTGTATGCCAAATTTGAACTTTCTAGGTCACCTGGAACTGGGTTTTAGTTTTTGTCTATAGATCAGTGATAAAATTGTCGCTTTTTGGACGTTAATATTTAAATAACTGTTTGAGATGTGAATATGAAATTTGGAGCTTGTATTTATCTTGTGAGTCAATACATAAGCCAAATTTGACATGTTTATGTGAAATAGTTTCAGATTTATAAAGCGGCAAAAGTGGCTCCAAATGGTTCCTGAAATATTACACTTAGTGCTGCTCGCCATTCTGTTAGCTTGAAATTGGCTTTAAATGCTACCGCATGTCTAGATGTAAAAATAAGCACTTCAGATTATCACTGCGGAAGTTTCGATCAAAGTTTAAAATGGAATTAAGATTTGAAGTTTGGTGATAGTTTAAAGTAGTCAATGCTCAATGTATCATTCGTTATAAAAGCGCCAACGGCACCCTATAGCTAACAAATAGAATAAAAATGTCCACAGAATTTTTTGAACATAAATATCGAATACGTGATATCTATGTACAAACAAAGCCTTTACAGATGTAGTGTATATTAAATTACATAATTTTTATCGAAAGAATTCAACATACGTTTTTCATTTTCTTTAAGTTATTATTGTCATAGAAATATTTTTACTTGAGGTTAATTTACCTAAACAAAACATTTTTTGTAATTCTGATAAATATTAAGATAGACATACTAAAAAGAAACATGATTTAATTAGATAGATACTTTATTTTCGTTGAAGGCAAGAAAAGTCACTTTGTGCTGACAGTTTTCCAAAAATTGATTTTCTTACGTTCCGATACTTATACGGATATGGTAACATGCTTTGAAAATGGCAAATTTATATATCATCTATTTTCATTGTTACGTCAAAAAGTGTAGTGCGTGAAAATTTCTCATTTAAAATCGTTTATTACCATTTGGAACATATGATAAAGGTAAGAAAATGTTTGCAATGTAATTGTTGTTTTTTATATTATTGAAGTTATTACATTCTCCTAGCTTTTAAAGTATTTTTACTATTCGCCTTGTTTTAGGCAATGACGCCATTTTGTCGCGCCGGCTGATCAGAATTATTATTTTTATATTCTTACGGTGTAGATAGTGTTTCAAGTTCTATTTACTAGTTTAATTATTAAAAGACCCATCGTGTCACGGTAAGTAATTCAACCAACTATTTCGTGACACGCCATTTTCAACATGCAAATGTCGCCGTTAACATATTGATTAGATATTTTCCTTGCTGGAAATATACCAATTGAAACTCATCTTAGTAGATCATCTACAGTATTACAATAATATGAATAGAATATTGTGAAACTGAACGTTTTCAGTTAGATGAACATATTATAATACTTTAATGAATTGTGGAATGCGTACTATTTCCAATGGCGTAAATGTTGTCAATAATAAGTAATTATTATTTACGTGTACGTAAATATACGTCGTTTTTGTATTGCAGATATTAAATATATAAAATAAAAACATTCCTTAATAAACAAAATATCTAATATATGAATTTTAAGAAAAGTATGTATATTATACTTTATATAGTTTATTAATTGAAGAAGTGTAATGTTTCTGTCGTTCAACCTCAAATAGCAACTAATTTCGAATCTAAATTATGAAATGAACAATAATATAAAATCAGCAGGTGGGGAAATGGTTGAAGATATGTTACAATAATGACAATTTCAATGAAAGAACAAGAGCAAATGCCCGGAGAGGTAAGTGTGTTTTCATTTCAGTGTATTATTGTCTACTACTAGTTAAAGCTGAATTGGATGATTTTAATTAAAATTCATTTGCATATACCCACTGTATATAACAACTAATTTAAGGTTTGCCGGAGATATGTACATTTGAACTCATAATCATCTAAAATACCTCCATTGTTGTTTATTAATTTTTTTATTTGTTTGCAAGCAAATGTATTTGTCAAGCATATAGCAGGTTCAGGAGAACCCAATAGTATTATAAAGTTGCAGAAGCCTATGGGCTAAAAAAAATTGCATTCAATATTTAACCTTGTTGTTTGGATTTAATAATGAAACCATAAGTTGCCACAAAGATCCCATGTCAGTGAAGTGGTGCACTGCATTTTCTCTTTGACTGGTCTTTAGTTGTAATAAAACTAATTCAAACCCGTTAGAGAGTTTATAGACTACACCTATAAAGAAAGCAGAGTTGTAGCTTTGGTGGCCAACACACCATTTTATTAATTGCTACTAACAATAATACATATATCTTTAAGTGTATGTCTATTTTGTTTAAAATATCACACTAAAAGCTTTAGTAAAAGCTCCTATTACCCGGGAATACATTCTGCAAAAAATCTGTGAATACAGAAATTATAAATATGGAACAGTAATTACTTTGGAAACATGGGGAATATGGGATGTGCCTCTTGGCATAGGCCTCCAGCTCTCTCCATTGGGCTTGGTCTTCTGCCACTCCGGTTCAATATGGTCGAAGGGTTAGGCGGATGTCGTCGCTCCATCTTTTCTTCGGTCGCCCCTGCCTTCTGATGTCCCCTGTTGGATACCATAAGGTCACTTGTTTGTTTCATTTATTTATTTTGCAACGTAGCATGTATCCTGTCCAGCTCCATTTTAGATGGTCTACATGAGTTATTATATCTGTTACTTGCTTCTTATTTCCAAACTAGCTTTGCCCGCGACTTTGTCCCGTGCATATATTATTATACAAATGTTATTATACATATATAACTTCCTCTTCAATCACACTATCTATTAAAACAAACCACATCAAAATCAAAATTTTGATGAAGAATTCACAAAGTTCATTTGAAACAGGAGAGATGGAATTTGACAATGACTTTAGGCATAGTGGCCGTACAGTGTGTTTAAGTTTCTTATTAACCCATTTGGTTACATCCATTGAAAAACCTTTGACATATGCCAGCGGTACTCGGAGGATACTGATGTGTTGATAGACGACATGAAATCCTTCTGTGTTTATCGATTGTAAGATAAATTTTTAGCTGCAAATACGGGAAGCGGGTTGAAATTTTTCACCCATAAATAATGAAGACATGAATAAGGAACATTCACTGTATATACTAATAAAAAATATATATACTAATTACACAAAAAAGTATGTATGTAATGCTTAGTCTCTTCACGTCAATCCGATTGTCATTTAAATAAGCATCTTACAGCATATCTGCCTGAAAGATAATGTTCTTTTAGCGATATACTGACTTCATATATCAATCACAAAACATGATCTGTATACTTTATGTTGTTTAATGAACATATTAATGATGTAAAACCAATTTTTTTTCGTGAATATAATTACTTTCCTTATTTGTATACTTTATGTTGTTTAATGTGCGTATTGATGATGTAAAACCATTTTTTTTTTCCTGAATATAATTACTTTCCTTAATTGTACTTTTCAATATGCTACAAGTTTATTTGTATATTTTTGTAAGAGTAACCTATCATGCTAATCGAATTAAGTGCTGATTATGATAAAAATGCAATTTTTTTAGATGAAACTCTCCGAGGCTGTACTGAAAGCTTTAGAGGATAAAGTAACCCATCCTCGGTGGGTTGTGCCAGTATTGCCAGAACAGGAACTAGAAGCTCTTTTAAATGCTGCCATAGAATTAGCCTCTAATGGTTGGTTAATTTAATTATAAAATACATAATGGAAATAAATGTATGTATAACAATGTGGTTGTAATTGTATTTATATTTCGGTTGTTATTCAGGTGAAGATATTAACCACCCTATATGCCAACGGTTTTACAATGAGGCTCTCAGTGTGTCTTTTACAAAGATTTTAACAGATGATGCAGTGTCATCATGGAAGGGTAATATACAACAATGTGTCAAAACCAACTGCGAGAAACTTGTACAACTGTGCGCTCTAAAATTGGATGACCCACGTCTACTAAACCTTTTGTACATGGTTTTGAATCCTAATAACAAGTAAGATAATATTTTGTAATTCATTATTGGTTTAAACGATTGCAAGCCAATTGTTGATCTCTACTTTTTTTTAGATTCCATACATTTAATGCTACAAGAACTAGCGAAGGCTTAAATGTGGCCTTATTAACTAACAATGAGGATGACTCCACAGAAGATGAAGATGTTTTTGCTCGGTCCCCAGATCATCGTACACCCAGGGGATGGCTGGTCCATCTAATTAACCTGTGAGTGATATTTTACTGTCACTTTAATTGTATGGTATTAGTATAATTTCTTTTATTTATGTCAGGGTTCGGTGAACTTGAAAAAATACATCAGTCAAACTTACTTATGTCATTTTGTACGTAGGTTCATAATTGTGGTATAATTTCTAGGTTTGGGCAAGCCGGTGGTTTTGCAAGACTGAAGGAAAGATTTGATTTCATAATCGGGACTTGTAAGTCAGAAATAACAACATCTATAAATAGTGAAGAAAAAATTTCCACTGAAACAATAGAGAAGGAAAATAGTAATGAAAACACTAACAAAATGGAATCAAAAGATCTAGTACCTATGATTACCGACAGTATGGAGGTGGGCATTTTATCGCTTGCTTGATAAAATTACTTTACAAATGTTTTAATGTTCAACATTTACATTTATGAATTCATATTCCAGAGTTCCGTATGCTCGCGGAATGATCAACCTTCATCAATGGAACAGTCTACGGCTGGAGAGTCGCGCATCGCCATCGTGTGGCAACTGTTGCGACCATTTGGTGCTTGTCACGAACTTCTTACTGAAAACACTGTAACAGTTTATATGCTTCCCATGCTGGTGAGTGGTTTAATTAAGAAATTGTTTAAATACTTCCCGTGTTAATAGACAAGCGTGCTACATTATAGGTCACATCATCACTTTCCTTGGGCAAGATTGTGGTCAAATGCTAGCATAGTCCAAATAAATAACGAATATTAGAAGTACAGATTTTCATCTGTCATAATATACATACTAATAAAGTTACAATTATCTTCTTGTAGGAATTTATACCAACTCTTTTGGAAAGCCTAACAGATGAGGAATTGAAGAGAGAAGCGCGCGGTAGCGAGAATAAGACTGATATGGTATCCTGCCTAATACGAGCTTGCAAATGTGTTGCTGTAAAAACACCTAATGCACAGGTTTTGCTTGAATGTAAGTAAAACAAATTATGACATTTTTTCCATATGCACCATATACTCTTGAATGATTTTCCTTTTTGAATTGACATCGTCGTTAATTTTGGTTCATCGATTTATATAACATCGTCAATTGCCTTTGTTGTGTCAAGAGTCGCCGTAAAGAAAGAAGTATTAAGAATGTTTGCGGCCCGTTGCATACCCTGTAGCTGCTAAGGGGTGCAGTGGATGATCCTCCCCTAAGCTCCTACAGAGTCTGTACCGTGCCTGCTCCGCTCAACATCTGCGACGCATCCGGCCGCTTCATCATCATCAGCGCTTCACCGCGTCACCGTCTTCGTGTCGCGTGCTTTATTGGCAGAAGACCGTTTTATTTTTATAATTGTAGACACTATTAATACATACGTACCCAACTCATACCATATATAAAAGTCAGTCCAAATTCTAATGTCCATAATAATATAATAAATATTACTAATCAGTTTAGTTTATGATTACAAGTTTAATTTAAGCAAGTTTTGTAATACTATCAGTGTGGTGATTGTAACGTTTGTGTGTTTGTTTATTTTTTAATGTATTTTATCGTGTATATTGTCACTAAGACTCCACGAAATATAGGCCTATGTGCTGTCCTAATTGTTGGACCCGTTTATGTTGTATTCATTTAAATCCATTATCATTATTCTCATTGTGATCATCTGAGATTTTGATGAAATTCCAGTTGCAGTGTTACCAGTAATAGATTTTTTAAAAAAGAACAGTGTCAATTTAGTAACATATAAATGAAATAAACCTGAAGTATATTGAAACATGGCTACTTATTTTATTGAGTTCAACTAGTTAACATAATAAAACCATGAAAGACAGAACAGTACATTCCGAATCACATTTGAATATGAAAAAAATATCCATACTTCAGTTTACGGAAAATATGATGAAACGGATATGTATATAGATATACTTTTTCTATTTCAGCGCTCGACCTGTTTCGCCTTAAGATGATCTTACGATTACTGCAAATGTCTTCGTTCAACGGGAAAATGTCGGCCCTGAATGAAATCAACCAACTTATCAGTTCAATCTCACAGCAGCCAAAGCCGGAGTGGCTCACACCTGCTGTCATCACGGTTAGTATAAATAACTGCATAACTACTACGTATTCGTTTTGTATCTACGTTTTGTACCGTCACGTTATTGCAATCACTGCATAGATACAATTTAAAAATGTGGGACCATTTAAGTTTAATTGTATCAATAACCCGCACACAATGCACATCCTCCCCATTTGTTAACGTTTTGCTATTGCCGGTTCGTCATTACGACATTTCTATGTATCATCAAGGGGATCGTTAATATTATACTGCTTTTACAGAATTGGATTCGCCAAAATAAAGTAGTGGACATAGTGTTACGAGATTCTCTTCACCAACCTCAGTACGTTGATAGATTGGAGAAAATGCTCAGGTTTATGATCAAGGAGAATTCTCTAACACGAGACGACTTGGACGCTATATGGAGAGCCCAGCAGGGGAAGCACGAGGCGATTGTAAAAAATCTACACGATTTATTGGCGAAACTTGCATGGGATTTTACTCCTGATCAGTTGGATCATCTTTTTGATTGTTTCAAGGTAAATGTCTTTATGGTTTCTTAATCATAAATACCTCTTTAAGTTTACTTGACACAAAATGTTACTACTACTTACATTTCTTGAATGTTTTGCAGGCAAGTTGGGCGACTTCTAGTAAAAAGCAAAGTGATAAATTACTAGAAGTTATAAGGAGGCTTGCAGAAGATGATAAGGATGGAGTTATGGCAAATAAGGTATGTAGAGAAAAAGGTATAATAAATGTATAGATATAGATAGGTGTAGTTATTGTTATAAATAATGTATGTAATGTCTTTTGGCAGGTTTTGATCTTGTTTTGGAATTTGGCCCACTCAGATGAAGTTTGCAACGATATAATAGATGTGGCGGTAACTAACTTAATTAAAATATTGGATTATAGTTGTAGCCAGGATCGCGACGCGCAGAAAACGCTTTGGCTGGACAAGTAAGCACATTTATGAAATTCGAAGTAATTTGTCATCCCTCTTTTCTACACTGCTTTGAATTAATTCTTAAATACGTTTCTTGATTTAATGTTTTTAACAACAACAACATACCGTCACGTCAGGTCCCTAACGGGTTAGGCAGAAAGCACCGAGTGCCAAATATCTCTGCCTTGCAAACCTGACACGCTTTGTCTACATTCATCATTCTCTTCATGCATACACGCCGATTTCGGAGACTCTTGACTCCTCCGTCAGCCAGTATCTGACCTATTTGGTCGAGATAGAACAGTCTAGGTTTCTCTCGGTGCCTACATCCATCAACACTCACATTGTATATCTGCTTCGTCATTCTATACTATTCTATATTCATTCTATAATGTTTTTAATAAACACTAAATAAACAGCAGATAATGTTTCATATGAAATTGTGAGTGTATTCTGATTAGTACATCTATAATAACGTTAAAGTAATTTTATTCATGAAATTGGCGCTCGAGCATATGATATACCAGAAACGAGCATGTTATTCAAAACAACATTTGACTCCATCATTTGCAGTGTTAAACTCCGGTACTGCAGTAGTGGTACATCAAATGAAAACAGAGATGTTGCTGCAATGCTATGCTTGCATCTGCATCGTGTCCGATAATCCTCTTGTTATGTTTACCACATTGGCACACAACAGTTATATTTTTGTGAAGGTGTGTCGAGGAAATAAAGAAGAGCGACAAATGGGTGCTGCCGGCGTTGAAGATGATGCGCGAGATCTGCTGCCTGTACGAGCCGGCGGGCGGCGCGGGCGCGCGGCCGCACGTCACGCGCCAGGAGCTCATCGACCGCCTGCAGACGCAGCACTCGCTCGTCATCCTCGTCACCAACTCGCTCACGCACTATGTCAACGCCGTGCGGGCTAAGCAGAGAGGTTCGTATTGACTACTCCGATCCCACTAGTTATCTTAGTTATATGTAAACAGCTACATTGGCGCCAACGCGTTAAATTATACATGTCAACTGCCAGTCAAAAGCTTGCAACCCATATCGTAAATCTTGTACTATTTCTTGGACTGTACTCTACTTGAAAGCAGGTGAGCTCATATTGCACAATAAAAAAGTTTCCATAAAATGTTAGGAAAATAAAATAAAACTCATTAAATCAAAGATGTATAAAGGAACATTATGATTATGTTACTAACACACATACTTAGTAATGAGAAACATTAAAATGGCCACCATATTGAACAAAATTTTATAATTAAAAATCATGGAAAACATATTGAACTAACGTTTTATCACAATATCTCTATGTATAAAGAATGAAGTACTCTCATACCACTTTATATATATTGCGTTTATTTTATTTTTCTGTCTTGTTATGATGGTCTCAAACTTTTGATGGGCAGTATCATAGAATAACGTTCCATAATATTTGACATGTAAGTAATTTGCGATGTTTTAACTATTACGAGTAACATATTTCATCATGATATTTGTATTACAGAGGAAGGGGAGATTAATTGGGATACTTGGTTGCCCGATGGCAGATATCCACATGCCGCTCAGGTTCACGAAAGATTGAGTTTTCTGCGATTCTTACTAAAAGACGGTCAGTTATGGTTGTGTGCTGAGCAGGTAATGGTAATGTCTACTTTAAAAAAAACTTGTGAGGTATATACTTTTAATACTTTCGTTTATTGTGTTTTAATGATTATAGGCTAAGCAAATATGGATGTGCCTGGCCGAGTCGCCTGCGCACTTGGGCGACCGCGAGGCGTGCTTTCGCTGGTTTAGCAAGCTAATGGGAGACGAACCCGATTTGGATCCAAATATTAATCTGCATTTTTTTCGGGAGAACGTTATGAATTTACCTCCCACTTTACTTACTCACGCTGGTATTAAATGTTTCGAAAGGTGCTTCTTGGTCTTTCATTCACCATGGTTATAATGTAGTTTCCCCGGCAAACCCGTTTATTTGGTCATTGTGTTTGCAGATTTTTTAAAGCTGTGAATTCCAAAGAAGGAAAGCTCAAATTCAAACGGAGAAGTTTTATGCTTAATGACGCCGATCTCATAGGATTAGATTATTTATGGAGGGTAAGGATTGACAGTTATTTAAGAAACCTTAATTTATATCATTATTTGTTTGTATTTCGGAATGGGTCTGAAATGGCTTCCATATATATAGAATGCTAAATCAGCAAAATCATTTGATGGTGTTGGATGTAGATTCCCATCGACAGTAACCTTACAATAACAAAGTAATAACATTACAAAGTCGCTAAATTTAAACTCAGGTGATAACGGAATGCGATGACGAGATAGCGGCGCGCGGCATCGAGCTGCTGCGCGAAGTGAGCACGTGCACGGGCCCGCCGCTCACGCCCGCGCACCACCACGAGGCCTTCCTCACGCAGTGCTGCGCGCGCACGCAACGCCTGCTCAAGGAGATGGAGCTGCAGGAAGGTGCCTCTTGATGCCATTATTTCAAAACAGAGTAGTCCGCATTAGACAGCCCTTCACAGCTTCAGTATATACTGTGAAAGCCAAGAGATCTCCTAACAGTTTTGATAGTGGGGACGTTAGAATATTCGAGCTAGCGCCCTTAGAGTGGTTGCGCAAATACTTTGATCTACTGTAGCTCTATGCATCCGATGTATCCGCGTGTTTAATTTCGTGCACAGTCTACTAGACCAGTATACTATATTCGAATTATGAAACATATTTCATGTTTCCTTAATAATTCTTTTTTTCTGTTAATCTGAGTTATACTCAAATTGTTCTTAGTCAGCAACAGCTAAGCTGAAGCAATGGATATACTAAACGATTTTATATCATAAAGTGCGAATCATTTTAGATGCGGCGGAGAGTTGTACAAGGATGTGTAGAGTTATTCGTGCCATACAAGAATATGTAAATGAATGTGATAGAAGATTCTCAGCCGAGCGGCAGATACTGCCGATCTACAGATCGGGCAGGGGGAGGCAATGTACAATTATAATCAGATTTAGTTTTCAAACTGGCCAAAGGCAAATCGAAGACGTCGAACTATACTCGCATTCCAACGAAACATTACACTCGCTGCGCACTGCAGTGCAAAGAAGGCAAGTCATTTATAAAATTCTAATATAATTTAAATGGAATACTTATACCACCAGCACTTTCTAATAGAAATTATTATACACAGTTTTTTTTGCAGACTTAAATGTGCTTCCGAAAATAATATAAAGTTAGAAATGTACATAAATAAATTGGAGCTGTTTATGAATGGAGAGTTACTGGATTCAAGTCACGACAGAAAAATACTGTCACAGATACCTCTTAGGGACAAGGCAATTATTATTGCTAAGGTATGATTTTTTTTATATAACTCGACATACCTCAATTGCAAGTATCAATGCTTATCGAGTATTTAATTTAAGGTGTATGATGGCCAAGTATGCGGAAGCGGAGGCTGTGGATCATCCAACGAATCGAGCAGTGATTCAAGTGCCTCATCGCCGCGGCATCCCCTCACGCCCGAGCACGCGCTACCGGGCGTAGTGAGTATACGCACAGATGGTCATGAACACATCATAAGGATACTTACATTGCTATATATCTATGTCGTTTTTTCAGTTATTCGCTCAAGGCTCATGGTACATACCGTTCATTTTGGATCTAGAGCATGTCGGTATTACCAAGGGCCATGCGCCACTCACTGATGCCGCACATTTACTGTCACAAATTTGTCCCGCACACAAGCAAACGGTATGTTAACCACATTACTGGTATATGGTATTATAAAATCACTTTCAAATTTAATATTCATATGGTTTGTCTTAGGTGGAGAAATTAACAGAGGCCCTTTTGAGTCGAGATGAAACGACCTTAAGAGATATGCTGTACGGACCCGCCCCACCCACGGTCGCTTACAATATTGAGGTAAAATACAAAATGCTTCATTTGTGTGTTTACTAAATATATACGGTACCATATTAGAAATAATATGGGAATGATATTTTGATAAAACAAAAATATTACATAATTATAAATAGATTGTGGTTTTTAATGTTCATACGTATCAGTCTTTTTCAGTGTTGCTTAAATTATTTGAGAAGACAAAGCAGTAAGGTATGATATTGCAGGTACTGTACAGCATGGTGATGCCCGCGTCGGACACGCGGCTGGAGCGCGCGCGCAGCTTTCAGCTGGCCTGCGTGAAGAAGACGCCGCTGCTCGTGCACTGTTTCTCCGACGGCCACTTCCTGCCGCACGCCGCGCCGCACACCAGGAGGTACACAACACAATTACTTGTATACACAGTTTGGTTTAAACAGGCTGTTCGGAAGCTTCAGTACTAATATCTGAGTATGTCTTTATCCATGCGCGAGGTTGAAAATAGGTGGCTTAAAAATATTTGTTCAAAAGTTTTATTAATCATGTCATGATGGCCTCCTATCAATCATGTCTTAACAGATCTTATTTTTAAGAATTTGAACAATACAGAAAGGAAAATTGGTTTGAAAATAGCGGCTACTGTTATCACCTTTACGTCTGATTGAGATTTATGTCTTTCTCCTTAATGAGGACTACGACTCTTCAGGGAAAGGATATGATTTAATGAAACTATAAAATTCCACTTTCATTAAGAACTGACAGAGAGAGTGAAAAGCGATTAACTTGTAACATTTTAAATTCAACCTAAAATACTTCTACCTACAAATGTTATTAAAATAATGAAATGAAATCACTAATGACATTAATTTTAGTCCCATTTTACAGGGTCGGTTATTTAGCTCTTGTGAGGCTGGCAAAACTGGCCTTGTACACTTTGGGGTATCTCTTCGAAATCGTTACTCTTGATGGCGCTGATAATGATTTCAATAAGGAGGGAAGGTAATGTACTTTAAAATTATTCTCTTATATATTTATCTAAATCCGTATTTGTATTTGTAAATAATTTTTTTACAGAACCGATGTTAACATACTACGTGAGGCGTTGCAGACCGTACCCGGTCACAACTGTGAATTAATAGTGAAGTCGATAGCTGAAACACTAGCGGGCGTCCTCGGTGAACAGGTGATTTTATATATAATCTGCAGGTTTGGTGATGAAACTTAAGTGACAATTTTGATTTAATTTATGATCCAAATTAAATTTAAGACGATTTGCCAGGTGGTGACGAGTGGCGAAGACAGTGAAGCCGTTTCGTCGCTGGTGTGGTGGCGATTGCCGACCACGGCCACCGTGCGCGCGCTCTACGAGCTGTCCTACTCCGTGTCGCAGCCCGTAGACCACACCGGCATGGTTCATTCGGAGGATGTTACCCGTAATTGAAACCTGATATGCTTTTTCTACATTCATCACTAAACATACACACACGCCAGTTTCCGAAAATCTAGACTCCCCTTGACATCTAAAGATGTATAAATATAATTCACTAAAAATAAAATCTGATTTAATAGTTAACAAATATTTTGTTTGCAGTTGTTCGCGAGTGCATGGAAGTGGTTACTATGTGCATGGCGCTGGGCGGAGGCCACTTAGAGAGTTTACTTAATGAGTCTTGGTGGCAAGATATGGCACTTTATTTGATGATTGACTGTCCCAGTCCTTTGGTAATTATTCTTCTTTCATTGAAAAGTTATTAGGTCGCTTGTAGAATAAATGATCAGTATTGTGATTATATCGGTGTCCAATATCATAAACGTGTATCAATCAATTACCAAAAAAGCTATAAACATTCCTTAAAACTATATCTAGCATTTTTTATGCTTTGCGTTCGTGCATTGCGTTATGTACTGAAGCTGGCGAACTTTGTTGAGATAGTGGAAAATTGCTAGTTTCTTAGTTTCTTTTGTTAAATTATCTATGCAACAGTGAAACAGTACAGATGTTAATCTTTCTCTGACCTATGATGATCCTGACTGTATATTGTTTAGTATAACTCATTTTATAATCGTAACATAACTAATATTAATTAGTATTTATTTTTCTGTGGACTATATTTATTACATTAAGTGTTTTAATTTTTGGTCATCCCATCATGGCTCTCTCCGAACGGCAGATAATGTTTTAGGCATTAAATCTGTCTTTTGTGTTTGTACTATTTTGTAAAATTCATAGATTTATGAAAGACAAGCATTCGCTTCTTTGTTGATTAGTGTGCCGACATTATTAAATTTATATATACATACAAATTTATGTACAATTTAATAATGTCGGTGAAGTTGAAAATTGTTCTTAAGATATTCATTTTGTTACTGACATTAGCTCTTTTATTGCAATTTTGCTAGGCAAAATACCTTTTTTTACTCTGTTAGAAGTATAAGTACAACTTCTTTTAATTTATTATTTGCGTTAAGAATCTCAGTTTTAAACAATTCTGTGCAACATATTGCATTATTATTGATGTGCGGTGTTCCGACTTAGTCATGGAGTAAGACCAGGAAGACACAAAAGGATGATCTAGCTTTTTACTAAAGTCATGCTTTTCGTTTAGTAAGGGCGAGACTGGTCGCAGCACTAGTGTGTACATGTGTGCAGGTGCGCGTATCTTGCGCGGAGCAGCTGCTGGCGATGTGCGCGTGGGGCGGCGGCGGCGGCGCGCGCTTGGCGCTGGCGGCATTGGGCGGGGCAGCAGCGGCAGGGGGCGCGGCGGCACAACGCCTGCAGCGTCACGCGCGCCACGCGCAGCAATACTTGCAGCTGCTCTGCCGCCTCGTCTCGCTTGCCGGCCCCACTGAGCATACGCTCGACGAACTGGCTAGAGAGGTTAGTATCCGATCATTATGAAACTTTGTACACATATTCTTGGAGGTAGTAGAAGTAACATAGGATACTTAAAATAAAAAGTTATACATTTTTACAAAAGGTATAAAATTATTTGTCAAAAAATCTCTTAGTAAATCAACAATCAAAAGTAGGGATAATTAAATTCAAACGCGGCCGAAGTCGCGGGCACAGCTAGTTATCTATATAAAGTGGGAAGGTGACTTGACTGACTAAGTATTACTTCTATGAATTTTCATTTAATTTTTTGGTGTTAGTATAGATATTTCGCAAACTTTTAAATGTTCAGGTTAAAAAAAAATGGATTTTACTCCAAAAATAACATATTCTAAATATTACATATTTATCCTTTTAACGTGAACAATAGCAGTTTCAATTTGTGCTATGTTATGATTATTTACACGTTGACATTATTATATAGGTGACATGGCTTCGAATCGCAAAAATGAATCCAGAAGGAGTAGATGACACACTACTAGAAGGCCATTTGAATCTCACAAAGGAGTTATTCTCGCATGTTCCATCACAAGTGAAATATCAGTATGGCGCACATTCTGATCACCCAGACTCTGGCCTCATAAAAGTATGTACACACATCAGATATAAATTGATTTAACAATGTAGATATTTATATTGACGACATAACAGCTAATATGAGTTTGACACACTACATAGGAGGTGACAACGGAATTTTTATGGCCATACTCGTGGGCGTGGTGCCGCATGGGCGCAACTGCAGGCGTGCTCGGGGAGCGCGAGCCCGCTGCGCCGCTGTGCCGCTCGCCCGGCGCCGCCGCCGCCGCCACCGACCTGCTGCTTGCCCTCGTATACGCCTGCGTGCCTAACATGGCTGCGCTCACGCACCTGCTTGAACAAATGTTCTACAGTGGTATGGTTTTTTTTACTACATAGACTGATAATAATTAAGCAAACTGACCACCATGTGGTCAGTAGTCTCCGTGACTTTGCGGACATTTACAACACCATTTGCGAGCTCTCAAGTACTCTGTTAATCATCCTGTACTCTCAGGTGTTTGAGCCTGTCTGTGATCCTCGGTTTGATGATAATAGAAACACTGCGTTTTTGTATGGTAATTTATTATCCTCCTTTCTAATGTTACTTTCAATACCTACTGAAACCTCTAGTTAGGCATTAAATAAAGCCCGTATTTCAAACGACATTAGTTAGTCTTTCTATGGCGTGTTCATTATAAAATCTCTGATTAAAGGTTATATTTAACAGATAGGTGCATGCCGTTGGTAGAGTGGGAGTATATGCCATGTGTCGGTCCAAGGCCGCCTGCGGGGCTGGTGGGGCTGAAAAATGCCGGCGCCACCTGCTATATGAACTCTGTGTTGCAGCAGTTGTACTGCGTGCGTTCCGTACGCGACGTCCTGCTCACTGTACAAGGTATGTTTGTTTTTTTATTATCAAATCACATTTTCCACGGGCATTAATATTAGCGATCAAAAAGTAATAAGCGTTATTAAATAGTCTTCGAAGATCTGGGCATTAAATAGGGCAGGATAGATGTGTGTCATCGCACTGTTGGTTTACAATTGAACAATCTGACAGCATCCCACGTTTAAGTTTAAATTAATTTTTAGCATGACTAGATATTGAGTTCTTTGTATGTTTTTTTAGGAGCTGCAAATGACCCAAATGAAGATTTTTCTGGCGAATCACATTTGCATCATATAGTTGAAAACAATATAGAGGTAATTGGTTGAACAGTATTATTAATCACTATTGGTTTTTTTTTATAAGCAAACATTTTAATTTCTATCTAATGATATTTCAGAACGCCACTGACTACAACCTTACTATTTTAAAACAAGTTCAAGCCATATTTGCACATCTTCACTATAGCAAATTACAGTATTATGTTCCTAGAGGATTATGGGCACATTTCAGGTATACTCTACTTTTTATATTCTCGACACTACTGTTATAAAATGAAAATCTAAACTACACCTACATCTTAAAAGATGTACACCCTGGTAACTTATAATATATATTCTAGGCTTCAGGGAGAGCCTGTAAATCTACGTGAGCAACAAGATGCGGTGGAATTTTTCATGTCCCTAGTAGAATCATTAGATGAAGCACTGAAAGCATTAGGTCAAGAACAGCTAATGGCTAAAACCATGGGAGGAACATACTCTGATCAGAAGATATGTAAGGGTTGTCCTCACAGGTAAAATGTTAAACCATCTGAAATATGTCAATGATGCCATTTACATTTCATATAATCACATTTTTTTACTATTTATTCAGATATTGCAAAGAGGAGCCTTTTAGTGTAGTATCATTAGACATACGGAATATGTCTCGACTGCAGGAATCTTTGGAAGCATATGTTCGAGGAGAACTTCTGGAAGGTGCTGATGCATACTACTGCGATAAGTGCAGCAAAAAGGTATGTAATGGTAAATTTTACACTTGTCCATGAATATGTTGAAAAATATGTACGTTTTCTCTTTATTTATATAATTAGGAGTGTGCTCTGTAATTGTCTTTTATGTCATACTCAGGTAATTATTTATATTATTTTAGGTAGTAACAGTGAAGAGACTGTGTTTGAATAAGTTGCCACCAGTTCTAGTCATACAACTTAAAAGATTTGAATATGATTTTGAAAAAGTATGTGCAATCAAATTCAATGATTACTTTGAGTTTCCCCGAGATTTGGATGTTGAACCTTATACTGGTAAGTCATGTGTAATTTTTATCCCTTAAATTGCTTTTTTGTCAAAATAAAATTAAGGTACTGTTTCCATCAATCACCCTAGTTTTTGGTGACTATGACATCAAATAAGTGATTTTCTGATATAAGTGCATAAAATGTATGCGTAAAAACTAGTTAATAAGGACATTTCCTTTGGTTTCTCCGATAGTAAGTGCTATTAACTGTACAATAATATTACATATAATTATATAGTGTTGCCTTATATTTAATAAGTACCATTGGCACAAAAGTCAATAATTTTTTTATTGCCTTTTTAACTAAATTAAATATATTATTGCATTCAGCGTGGGGACTGGCGCGCGCGGAGGGCGACGCGTCGCTGTGGGAGGGCGGCGGCGGAGAGGGCGGCGAGGGCGATGAGGCTCGCGCCAACACGCACTACCAGCTGAGCGGCATCGTCGTGCACTCGGGACAAGCTTCCGGTGGTCACTATTACTCCTATGTGCTGCTGAGGTACTTTTTTTCAGTTTTCGTGGGGTTATAGAATTCAGTTAATAATACCCGCCGCAAAATGATTTAACCTTTTCAAAATAACAACCTTGGCTACACATTAAATCATGCGAACTCACTTTATTTAAGTAATGCAAGAATCAAACTATCTTCCGTCATAGCTGAACACTATCTTAATATATATATTTCTTGTGTGCGTGTGTATGTCACTGAACTCCTCCTAAACGACTGAACCGATTTTGATGAAATTTTTTGTGTGTATTCAAGGGGACTCGAGAATGGTTTGGATTCACAATTTGGTCCACGGGAAAATGTCGTTTTAATTAATTTTTAAGTAGTTGTTGATTTTAGAATGTTTCACATTGGTTCCGACAGACTGCGCTACCATCGCAGTGTCAAATATTCATTAGGTGTCAAACATAATACGACATACGTCCCGTCAAATAAGATTAAAATCGGTTCAGATTGGTGTAGGTAACTAAACTGTTTATTTATTGAGCCTGGACGACGTTCGCTGGGACAGCTTGTATTTATGTAAATGTTGAATTTGCAATAACCCAGACTACATTTGCATAGACAGTAAATCTTGATTGCTATGTGTTCACATACTTCACTGTTATTCAATTTGCTTTGAAGTGAGCAATCGTAAAATGGCAGTGGTCATAAAGTCGTAGAAGATAGAAGAGATAGTGTGCGTCTGTCACGTGACGTTTATATGACGAAAGAGGAACATTTTGTTTGCATCGAAGGATCGCGGAATAACAAGTTACTGAATAGCAAATACAAAACTGTTAGACCATCTTACATATATTCAAATTGTCATATCTATTTACCAATAAATTGCAATTAGTTATTTGGACATTCTCTAGATGTTTTATTAATGGTATCGTTATTTTTATTCTGTGTGCAATGTGACTTTGCTGTGTTTATTGCCTTACGCCGAGGAATGATTGAAGTTGTTACACTTATTTTTTAACTGTTTGAATAAGACCAAAATAACCTTTGAGATAGGATAAAGTTTTCACAGAAGCCAGCACGTGTTGAGAAACGTTCGATTTGTCGTTGACGCAGAAACAAAAATCAAAGTATTTCGATATAATATTTGTAGAACAATTTCAGAAGATCTTTTGGACTGAACAACAACTACAACTGTTTTGCTCGAGAAAGTTTAGCACGATAGTATTAATGGAGGTAGGTGAATCGAACAAATCTTATGAACTTGCCATTCGTTAAAGCAATTTAATAAAGGCTCTGATCTAATGATTAGTAAAACGAGAGCCGCCAAAATTAAAGCAATAATGTGTGAAGTAGTTTAATAGTTACTTCACTAAATTACTTCTGGAACATTCCACAGCTCGATTACTAAACTTGCTCGAATTTCAATTACTCTCAGTGGAAATTCGCCTAGAAAAGTTACCGTGCTTAAGGAAACATATCCAAGTAGAAAATGAGGTACATCTGCTTCTTAATTACTGAACTTGTTAGCAAATTAGTTGACACCCTCGTGTAATCCGTTCCGACAGCAACACTTGGATGTGTTTATGATAATTACCTCGCTGATGAAACTTAAGTAAATGCACGCAACGAACTAGAGAGAGTAGAAATGAGAGGAAGGTTGGTTTACTATGTGAAACGTACTCAATTCTAGTTTATATCATACAATACTTTTCTAGATAAGTAAAATTTGAAAGTTTAAAAACACGCCTAACTTGTAGGGAATCTTTATCCTGGGTAGAAAACCAACAGCATAGGATAAGCAGTCAGTTTCACCAACTGGATCAAAACCAATCATTAGTTCCCGGTGTTTGTTTGTTTATTTATTTACATTTGGCCGTTTAAGCTATAACCAAGTTTCATATAGAGTCGACTTGATACCTAGAAAATCACTTTCTATCGTTTAATTCAGGGCGTATTGGTATGTAGGTGGCAATAACAAAGTAACAAAAACATAAAATGGATATAAACATGCATATAGGAGAAATAAGTTGTCTAAAAGATGGCAGAATACAACAAATCGAATAAAACAAGACAAATCTAGAAATATAAATTGCAAAACAATACTGCGAACAATTGCAATGTCTCATTGTATCAATACTGCGCGTATTTAAATATTGTTAGAGAAGTAAACGTTGCGTGAAGTGTCCAAGTAATTGAGTAAACGAAGCTAATGGATACAGTGGAAATGGTAGAACTAGAATTTTGTTGTTGTGTGAAAGTTTTCATGAAAGTGTTCGTTGAAAAACCTACACTAATACTAATAAAAAGCATTATTAAACGTATCTAAATAATGTGTTTTAAATATTACACAAGATACTTGGGCGTATCATTTAGAGATATATAAGATATATGTATGTTTAACATAGAGATATTAGCACTCAGTGCTCTTTGTCTACCTCGTAAGCAGTGATAGCCTAGTGTTTTGAATTCAGCCTCCCACTCCGAGGGTCTGGGTTCGATTCTGGCACGCACCTCTGATTTATTACGTGCGTTTTATAAGTAAAATTTAAAT
>DWDX01000068.1:0-42867 GCA_018245675.1 Agara michaeli | reverse complement strand
AGTCCATTTATTGAGGAAGGCTATAGGCTATATAACATCACGCTACGACTAATAGGAGTGGAGCAGCAATGAAAAATATTGCAAAAACGGGAAAATATTTCTTTTTTTCAGAGCTTTCCTTCAATAAATAAATAATTTTGTTACACTTTTTTTATTTTCATATTATTATCATTACTATTCTGAACACGCGGGGCCGGGGTTAACAGCTAGTATATAATAAGCAAGAAAAATGAAACGTACTTTTCAACTTAAACGTTAACGAACCGTTCACTCGAGTCCATTGATATAAATGAATTACGTCGATACATAAATGGAATTCAATTAAGAAAAATGGTTTTAGTTGGGTCATAACAGTCCCCAATCGTCTTTATAATCCGCCATTAACCCTCCATCAACCTTACACGTAGTTCATAGACGGGTGATTTCTTCCAAAACATTATACTTTTACGTTTACTTTTATATTTCTTTGCTTTTAAGCTTTACTTTCGTGTTTAGAAACCTTCAATGGTGATGATTCAACATACACACATATATGTATCAGAATACATTGTTGCAGTCCCCGTGTCAATGTCAGTGCGTGTACCGTCGAAATTGCAAACGATGTACCTATAAAATCTAATATCAATATTATAATGTCGACTAAGCATTGAGAGTTGCTAATATCAAATATGTTAAAAATACGAAAACATATCATCTAACCAATCTTATTGTTGTAGTATATGAATGCGGAACTTGGTCAAGGTGGTAGACCTTAAACTTTTTCATATTGAAGCGAACCAGTGTCCACAGTGAAACGACATAACGGTGATGGTGCCGATTAGGTTAATATCTTTATATGAGTATAGAATATAGAAACATTAGTACATTAGCCCTGAAACCCTGCAAACGTTTTGGCATGCCAGCCAGTAATAAGTTACCCAGACAAGAGGCGCCATCTTGTCATTCGTAAGACATATTATTATGTACATTCGGTATTGGTAGTAATCGAATACAGCGGAAAGATTGTCTTTATGCAGATACAAGAATGATTTCTGTACAGTATTAATCTCTAGAATCGATTATGAAACTCGATTCATACATACGTATACCTACAATTTCGTGTAGACATGTTATTTTCTCCAATATTTAATTATAATTATAGAAGACTGTATGAGGAAGTGTTTAATAGTGTCTAAAATAGTTATACCGGGTTATAGGTTGCTGAAAAGTGTATTTGTAATTAATGGTTGTATGAAGAAAATGTACTATACATTACAATGAATGAACTCCTTTTGTATAGATCCATGTAGGTGCATGTTTCAAACGTAAGTATCGCATCTTCCCTAAAATTATAACCTAGAACATTAAAATAAACTGAATAGGCATTTTGTAAGTCAAATGCAAGCCTTTGCTTAAAAAAAAAAAAATTTACATCGTTTATGTTATCTACTTACATAAGTTTTTTTTTTCAATAAAAACCTCTTGGAAAGACGAAACGAACAATTTAATTAAGCTATTGTTAAATGAAAAAGTTAATACAAGAGGCAATTTCACAATGCTTTGCCAAACTGTGGATTCTATAGGCGGTGTAGTCACGTTTCAGGAAAATTTCGCGACAACAATTGTGTAAAAGCCAACGCTAATTCAAAAGATTTTTACGTACTTACCACTGACTGACCTCTAAACATCAAAACAGATTTATTTTTACTTCTGTAAGAAAGTTAATGGATTCAATTCCGATTTGTACACTCGACATTTTCCTTTCATAGTTTACAGTATTGTTCTGCGGAATATAAAGATTACAACCAATGATATTCGTACAATATGAATAGTCATACAGAGGACCAATATTATTCAAAAAATCTCACATAGTAATGACTATTTGAAGAATATATTATTAACAAATATGAAATATCTCTGACGTTTAGAAGAAAATATATTAGAAGAGTTGCCAATATGCTGCTGGTTTTAAAGAAATATGTGAACGTTCCAGAATACCTCAGAATAAAGTTCATTGAACCCTTCAGAAGGAGAAGTACAGTCTGTACAATAAGTGCAATGAATCACTCAATATCTCTAGATACTTCAAAGGGCTGATCTCTAAGCAATAAATCGCGTAAATTTGAAATTGTCGACGAATTTACGGGTACGATGCAATACAAGTGCAGTGCAGATAATCAAATGGACTTAACTATTATTTTGGGGCATTGGAATAAAACTTCTGATATCTTATTAATATAATATCACGAATGACAGAAATACAGATCAAGTATGACCTTCCTTCGTCAGTCAACTGTACGAAAGGGAATATAGAGCTATGTGTACTTACATCGACATGTTCCTCGAAGAAGATTAGAGTTGATAGGACAGTTCCTTGCTTTAGGGCTTAACGTTAATAGCATTCGTATACAATACGCATCGTTTATTTTTACATGTTGTACAGTAGCAAAAATGGGTCAATCATGACGTGCACAGACATTTCATGTAGGTAACGATGTTTCTGCAGGTAAACAGGTCAAACGTTACTGTAATAATCAATAGTTAAAACTTTTCCTCAAACTCATAAAATGAATCTAATCCTATGCTCAAAAGTAGATACTAAAGGTCAATTTAAAAGATAAAATTCTAAGGTATGGTAGAGTTCTAATCCTAGCCCTAAAACACGTAATGTGACTAGGCGACTCATTTTCACTTTTCGCAATATTAGAATTAGATTAGGTTAACAAGAGAATACAAAGATCACTCATGTGAAGCCCAGAAATTTATTTTTTGCTTAATATCGATTAAGGAACGCATGTTAGAAGTTTTTTAATTTTCTAAAAATTATTTCTCAAGGTTTGTAAATCATAATCTGCCCTTTACGATCAAACGACAGCGACACATTTAATGAGACACCAGTGAGCGTGATTTAAAAATAGGTAAACATTCGTCTAACAAAAAAACGCTCTACAAAACTATTTTAACTGATTATATTTTCCACTTTATGCGATTCGTCGTTTGAAATCCCTCATAAAAAGGCAAAATAATAATGGCGTCACTTTTAGATCAATACGTTTTGTATTTTTTAGGACTGCGATATTTGACACTCAGTGCTTTCTACCTACCACATTGGGGACCTGGCATGATGGTATGAATCATCATACCTTCATCATAGGTCATCAGACCTATTCGACCAATTCAACGCGATCACTATTTGGTTGCATCACACCTGAAATAAATATTGATCAACTACATTTTTCAGGTCCTGTAGGCCTATTGAATATAAATACTTAAATAAATAAATTTCCGTGTGATATCTAAATTAGTTGTATTAAAAATTAAGTAGCAATTATCGGGTAAACAATGGTAAAGTGGCATTTCCAAAATATAGGTTTCTACTCATATTCACGTATTCAGACTATACCTGCTTCTGTAAAAACGAGTACGTAGATGCTTTTAAAGATTTCCTTTCCGTGTTTAAATACGTACTTTCTGTGGTAGAGACATAAAAGTAGTTTTATCTCGAAATCCTAAGTAACATATTATAAAATAAAATGTATAATGTAATATAAATATTGACATGTATTATAATGTGTAACGCCCGCCTTAATAATTCAATTATTCGATGTGGAATGCCTTTACATACAATAGAATCAAACAAACCAAATTCATTCTAATGGAATGAAAACACATTAATAGTGTTAGTGTTGAGAGTGGTTTATGACCATTTATTAGAATCCGGCGTCTTAATGTAACGCTGTAACGATACTTGCCCTAGTATAATCTGTAGACGTAAAATATTTTTTATCTATTTATTATATATCTTCGCTATATACCTAACGAAGCTTAGATAAACAATTTCAATTCCTGCCTAGTAATACGATAAATAGTGTACATAAGTACATAAATGGTCACATTTGCCGCTTAATATGTCTACAGTGTTGACGAACCTCATCACGACGTTAGCCACGTTAACGAGTGTAATGTAGCGGCCGGAACCAACTCCTTGAGGCGCGCCGGGATTTCAAGGTATGAACAATGAGTCCAATGACTAATGGCGATTAGATACCTACTGACGGACACAATCACAGTAATAGATTAATGAGTGACTGTAGAGTTCGTTTTTATAGTTAACCATGTACCCTGTGTGTGGTGTATGGTCGCACTGGGAGCGTTGTGAGGTATACGGACTTCACTGGTGATCACGAGAATCCTTGTCTTATCGGTTGACATTAAATTTGTTAGAACAATTGAAAATAAACTTACTGCAGAATCTGTAGCGTTTTTACATTACGAATTACTGTAAGGCTGTACTTACAACGTCATAAAAATAATGGACAATAGAGAGGTCTGTCAAAATTGTTATATTTTGTTATACAGTTATTACACATTACGCTTTATATACGCAAATGATATGAATAATCCGGTATTAAAAAATGTACGGCGAATGTACAATGTTTTTTTAAAACAACGCTATTAATACAACTGCTTCTAACTAAAAGTTTTCTCGCCACACATTTACATATGTATGTAGTGATGTCTACGCATAACATAGTGTTGTTAGAGCAATAAATATAAGCCCAGCAAAAATATTACGCACAATTTATTTTATTAAATTCGAATCAAGACACTCGTATTGTTTTCAAACGGAATGCAAAGATCTTTCGGCTATGAAATACGATCATAAAGGGCTAATACATAAAATTATCTGTATTTAAACATTTTTAAGGATAAGTCTGCGCAATATGCCCCCTACGTTTGAAAAAAAAAAAAATTATAGCATATTTACTTAATATTTTTTTGTCGAATTTCAATCAATGAAAACGTTCTAACTTTCAACGGTGTCTGTTCATAAGAGTCGTTATGATTAAGTAGAGCTGAGATGTGAGAATTTGATGTAAAGATAAAAATATACGTTATGTAAATTGTATCGAATAGAAAGGACACTCTTGGAATTTTTCGATTCAAGGGTCATGTCAAGGGCAAGAATAATGCGGCGGTTTTATAAATCACGGTTTTTCGGCAATCATTTACCCACGTGCGTACAATATTTTTTTTTACGTAAATTGATAAATTAATATTGGGTAAGAAAAACATTTGGTACCTAGGTAAAATGCTTTTAATGTTATAAATAAGTACTTAACTTTATTGTCTCATCTACAAATTAAAATATTTTTTGGATTAAACTATATCTGAAGAAATCGTCATTAGAAGAAATGGTTTCATTATGTCCATTGTTTTATATCCATATCACAATTTTGTACTCTAGGATGACTGAAATAAGTAAATAAAATGTTCTGGAACAATGTCACACAAGTTTAAGAGCTAGCTATCGTATCTAGTTTAAAATTTGCATCCCACGCTCAATATACGCAAGTACATAAATTACTATCTGGTAAATGTAACCGTGTTTTAGGCATCAAAGGTGTGATAACGATTTAAAATTTTGTCTACAGATTCAATGCGTTATTACAATAGGCGTTAGATATATTGAAACCATTGCTAAAACATGGTTGCAATTTTGAATTCAAATTTAAAAAAAAATCTTCATTATAAGTTACATATCTACACTTATTGAACATCAATCGTAAGTTAAAACTAGGATATCACATTAAATCTCTATTTTGGGATTACTATTTGACTCTACTGACGATTTACCTAAGCGTTCTGCGGAATTGAAACTGTCGATAAAATCAAATGAGCGTCAAGGGTAGCGAAACCTCAGATATGCAATCAATGGAGGCAGTAGCCGCCCCTATTGAAAATAATTCACTCGTATTCCTGGTAATGAAACGTGAAACAAGTGTAGTTTTAGTTCGGCGTGCTGCTCGTATGATACTATGGCATTTAAATAAAAAGAAATATTAACGTCAACAAAAATATCCGTAGAAATTTTTTTTAATTGTATGCTACACGTTACAAAACTTTACCAATATATTATAATGAATAAATAAACACAAACCAATAAGTAACACTATGGGTACAATATGATATTTGAATCGTGAAGTGTCTACGATTAACGATATCATATTAACAATAATACAATTAACAACAATACAATCTATAAGTATGTAATCTGTCCATGAGTCTAACCCAACGTTCGAAAAAGTATCGATAGGAATGTTCTCATTGGATTTCTTACGGGTCACCCACTCGAAATACGTTGCCACAGCTATAAATTGACGGTATTTATTTTACTAAGAAATATATTACCGGCGTTACGGACTTTAAACTCATGCAGATATGGGCGTTTAAAACAGAAACAAAAATGAACGGTTGTGTTATAGAAAAAAAAACGTGAGTTGAATGTTTCGCTATTTGATTCTTATGATCGAGTCGAATTACTCAAAATAGAAATCATATGTAGGTTTTAGATAATGATAAAAAAATTATTAGAATAACTTATAAAACAATAGATTCATAGTTCGTAATGACTTATGTTAGATATGTTAGATAGTTATAATAGATAGTGTATTGAATTGAACAAGTGTATTAAATTATACCAACTCCAGACTTCTATAGAATTTATCAAAAGAGTTGAACACTAAAAATCCTTAAATACCTCTACTACATATATTATAGACAACTTTTGTGGATCTCGTGCGTATTGTTTTTAGTATCCCAAATACCTACTTCTGAACAACTTATTTTTAAGCTAGTACCTATATCTGCGCATTTCATCATTCAATAGACAGACAGAAGCAAATTGAAGAATAAACTCAGATACTTTCACAGCGTGTCTCGAATATTTTAAGAATTAAAAACCGACAAAACAATGTAAAAATAATTGTTAATTATCACACACTTACCGATAGCAGTTTTAGTGCGCACATTCCTCGAGTAGCACATCGGATGCAGGATCGCCCAGTAGCGGTCGACAGACACGGCCACCAGGCAGAATATGCTGATCGTGCACAGCATCACCAGCAAGGACACGGTGAAAAGGCAAGCGTGGAGATTCCTCGGAAGACCCACGGATGCTAATATAGCGAACGGTATTCCGAGCAATCCAACTAACAAGTCGGCCACAGCCAACGAAATTATGTAGTAATTTGTTCTTCTTCGCAACCTCCGATCGCGACGAAATACGTGAATCACCATCGAGTTTCCCACCACCGCCACCAATGCAACTACGATTTCGAGTGTTGTATACGTTGCGTGCAGTTCTGGAGTTGGAGACCGGTGCGGAGCTGGTGCGACGGAAGTCGCCACGGTCATCGTTTCGTCGGTCATCTCTAACCCGTCCGATACTGAACTAATTGTATAAATATTAATAGCTCACAAACCGACCACATAATAAATTGTTTAAATTTCCAAAAGTTTTCCTCTAGCAATAATTAACCAGTTACACAATTACATTTTATGCACTGTATTTGAATTTTTCGAAAGGCTTATAACACATTTTTTTACTTTGTAACAGAGAGATTGCAAAAGTTGCCATTGAAAGCTTTAGAGAGTTTATACTGTGTTATACGAGGAACTGTTACACTGTGTGTTTATGAATGTTTCATTCAGAGATAATGTTCACAAGTTGATTTCGGTAGTATTTGAACGCTTATCAGTTATCAGCGGTCCATCGCAGATACGCGAATGTAGCGAGCGTGTCCCGCCCGCGAGGCGCGCTTCCCACCACTGCGGGCTCGAATTGAATTGGCGCGAAACCGCTGCTGGGACACCCGCCCTACGCACGCCACCGGCGCGCACTTGTTGCCACCGCAAACTACCGCTTATCCTTGAAAACGAAATTGAGTAGCCTCAGCGGCTGGTCAAGACCTTAATTATGTGTTATATTATTGTGTTATCCTTAAATTAAATCAGCTGTAAGTACCGTGTCTACTTCATACAAGTAAAACACCAGTGGTCATGCAACCGCCTCATATCAATTGATTATTACAGCCCCTTAGAATTCTAAAGCTTTGGTGTAACCAAATTTATGATAAAGCAAATTTATGATAAAGCAACTAACCAAACGTAGTCAAAAATATTGTACTACACCAGACTACTGACTACTTCACTATTAATGAACAGATAATACTTTAAGGAGTACCTTGAAAAATAGCGAGTGAGGTGTGTAGCGAAGTGAGAGAGGAAAATGAGGAGAGTTGAAAAATGAAATAAAAATTCCATAGAATAGTATAACTGTACTGGGTGTGATCGACGAATCTCTCGTGCAAATGTTTACAAAAATTGTCCTGTAGCTTTAAAGATTCATAGACCCTTAACATCCAGAAATAAACAGATTTATTCAAAATTTGTGCACACTTTATATAAAGATAAAAGGAACTTATGCAGTTGGTAATATTGCACCATGGACTCGTAAGTATAACAGCTCACTTCTGTACCCTAAAAAAAAAGGGTGCCTATGGAACTGACCCATGTGGTTCGACATTATCCGTTCGATAATTCGATCTTGTTTATCATTCAATAAGAATTCAATTTCATTCATTCATTTTCCAACTTTACAAAATATTTCAAAACGCAATGTTTTATGACTTCACGTAAGCATTATGGTTTGTTCAGTTTCGCGCCACTAGAGGCGCTGTCGTAGGTAGTTAAGATTATGTTTTCCGTTGTTTTACTCCATCAAACAAACAGTATAACATGTATTTAGTTGCACTTGGGACTTTTAAACTTTACAGTCCCTTACTCATTTTTCATCATCTGAATCCGATCACAAAAAATTACGAAGTAAAGAAAGAAGTTACTGCCACTGCTACGATTCCCTCAGAGTTGTGTTATTAATCTTGAGGACTAAGGACTTAGCCTCATGCCTTACTATTATGTCTACCTAGCTCAAACTAAAACACAACAATGCTGTTTGCTTTTTCTGTTTAAACTGTTAAAGATAGAAATGGATGCGGCGGTGTTTTAGCTAAGCTATCATTGCCTTTCACATTTTGAAATGGGCTAAATATGAGAAAATTATTAATTTAAAACCAAAAACGTTCAAGAAATAGTCTCGCCTTCTAGAAATCTATCAATATATATAACGACCATACGCTAGAATAATGACTCGAGGTCGCAACATTATAGTTATAGCCACCATTAATTTCAATCACCAATTCATGGTTGCAAATATAGAGACCAATAATTGTGTCCATCTTTGTAAACTACCTATAATATAACTAGTAGTTTATATCTACTATGGCACGTGACTTATTTAAATACATTAAATTGAAAATTAATTAATCTAATAATTTTGCACTACTAGATTTTGTATTTAGCATGGTGCTTAAATATTTCAATTGAATGTCCCCAGCTTGTAAATAATGTAATTAAACATATATGAAATAAATATCGACGATTTAAACATTTTAATAAGTGGATACACAAGGGATTAGAAAAAATAGAGAAAATAAAAAACATTCAGTACTGCTTAATATAAATGATTATTTCAATATTCAGCACTAAATAAAAATATGGAACACAATTTAAATTAAATAAATGATTACATCGACATACTAATATAAATAAACCATTTGTAATATATTAGACTATGTTAATCAACATATACATTATTTTGAGATAGGTATTCCAATTCAATCAAACTAAAATTGATATAATATAGCTTATGTCATATTAACAGCATTGGGTTAGATAAAGGAAATGACTAAAGAAGGTGAACTCTTCTTTAGACATTTTGTTTATAAAATCATTCCGGTTTTACTTGTGATTTACATAGCGATAAAAAATATATTTTTATAAAATATATCATCACATGAACGGGTCTCCCGGATATTAACACCTCCAGAATTATATTTTATGATAAGTGTCCTACCCCGTTAGGGATCTGGCGTGATGGTATGTTGGTTTTTGTTGTTGTCACTACTACAATTTCATATTACACAGACTTGAAATACAATAAATAATATATTTATATATATATATGCTGCAAAACAGTGTCATATATGTAGATAAACCTCCGACACAGGTTGTCACGTCTACATAGCAATACAAATGACGTAACCTTATATTAAGAATAGGTAGAGTTTCACCTATTTTATAAAATGTATTTTATCAATGATAGATTACACAATACACATGTTTATTGCGGATGTATTCTATCAACAAAATGTAAAGGTATACCAATATGTAAAAGGGTTCTCCTCTCGAATCGGTCTAAATTGGGAAACAAGCTTATGACAGCTTCCCAGCAAATCTCACTGAGTTTGGGTATACATAACCAAACTTTATACAAATTATTTTTCCTACAAATTATATCTTCTTGCGGTTCAATACCACCAAACACATACATGCAGCCATACGACGTGACTGTGGATGAATGGAAATATAAGGGGTGGGGGAGAACTGTTTGCTGCATTTGTGTCCATTGTAAGTCCGCTATGTTTAGCCTCCAGAAGTCATTAAAGACATAAACACCATCTGACCCTCCAGCGACAAAAACTTGTACACCATTCGGTGTATCTATTTGTACGGCACTATGACACTTCCTACGCGACGGGGGTACTGCTTTACTAGTAGTATTATCCGGCTTTGGTATTAGCGTTGTCCACGTATGGGTTTGTAGATCATATGTAGGTATTTCCATAAGCTCAAACGCCCAGTCTCCTGTCCCGCCACCAATTATATAAAGTTTGTCACCCACACGTGCAACTTCATGCCTGTATCTGCCCATTGGCTCACCATTCTGCCCTGTCCCAACATACACAGGCTCCCAGGTTAATCTTTCAAGGTTTAACCTGTAAAGCACAATTACAATCTTTTAGCATGTATAGTGTTGTATCACACTGTTTTTAATAGATGTTAGTGTCACATTTTCTAACTCTACATGACTGATATTTCTCTTTTGTACTCTCTTCTTAAGATTGGTGTTTTGAAGACAGCAAACTAGTGTGTTGCAGTGACATGAGGCCACTGTAACCCAAGGACAACTGCAATCATTCTTTTTGTGTTAAATAACTATATCAGGTGTTGCTAGGTAAAGTTATTATTTTTCAACAATCTGTGACCTCTTTCCCTCTCACTTATTCTAGTTGGCATGACTGCGATTTGCATTAGTTAATATCTGTCATGCTACTGTAGCTACTTCAGGGAACCGAGATGGTTGGCCCCAATGTACTCAAGCAACCAGCAAGCATAAGCCTTAGACAGATAGTATAATTGATAATATGTAATTCTTTCATATTTGAAATAGATCTGAAGGACAGTTCGATTGGAGATGTAAGTACTGAAATTTATCAGAGTTTAATGAATAACTTTGTTAATTGTCCTGGACAAGATCTGTACCTATGCCTGTTCTACCATATGGTAGACGTTCATTATATAGATTACGTTCTAATCCGTCATTTTGTAATACTACTTATTGAATGAAACTTTTTTGTGCCTATTAATTGGTATTTAAAATGATGTAGACTAACCTAAAGATATCACAGTTGTATGAGTATCCATTAGTACCTCCTATTGTATAAAAATATCCATCATAACACAAAACTGTCTGTCCATACTGTCCAGGAGGCTTGTTGCCAATTACGTCCAAAATTTGAAACCTTGCATCCCCTCTACATGCCCGCCATGTTATGACATTTTTGTTGCATTTATTACCAAAAGGGGCTCCTGTGCCGCCAAATATCTAGAACACAATAACAATAACCTTAATAACTGAACAATTTAAGCAAATAATTAACAACTGAATATTAAAAGACAAGACAAGTAAAAAAGTTCAAAGATAGGTATAAACAGAACACAAATATAAGGGGAAATGTGAATGTGGTCGGGAGAAGTAGACCAAGGTATATGTATTTAATTAAAATAGGAGACAATACTAACTTATTAATATATCACTATAAAATAAATCAATAATAAAATCTATCAATATGTACATTTTTGAATGATCTTGTAAACTAACCATTAAGTATCTTCCATTCATGCATGCAGCATTTGATGCTAACTCCTCCTCTGGCATATTCTCAACAACTTTGTGTTGGGTCCATTTTCTAGTTGCTATAGAGAAACTCCACAATTCCTTAAATAACGGTTTCGCTGGAGTCCATGTAGGGTTCTCCCTCTGAATGTTATTCGGAGGCAAGGAAGGGTTGTAACCCCCAAAGCAGTATATGTTCGTATCGTCACATACTATTCTATGTCCACTACGAGGTCTAGGAATTTCGTACCCCTCAAATTTTACTTCTTTAACTTTAAACGGCTCAAAAACGTAATCTCTATGTGAAGAAGTCATGGCAGTTTTAGCACACTACATATATTAAGAATTTACTCATTAATGTGTGCGTTATTAGTAACTAATAACTAATAATTATTAATAAATAATGCACATCACATGTATCAAATATCTGGGTTGCTTTATCTGTTCTTTTTATTTTGACAATTTGACATTTATTTGATACAGCTGTTGCCTATTTTAGTACTGGCAACAACAATATTACTTTTTTTTTTCTTTAGTTCACTGTTATTATTATGATGCTGTGTTATTATACTACTTATGAAAACAAAATGATGAAAATTAAAAACAATGGTAACGGAGACTTAGTACACAATCCGTCACGTGATGTTTTCCAAGAATGATTCCAAGTTCCAAGGTCCAAGGTTCCAAGAACCATAAATGGTTTCGGAGAGCTCCTTTGCCATGTGTGACAGATTTTATGACAGTAGAAGAGAAGGTTTAAGTCCGTGTAAATTCTGTCTATGGAATGAAGTAAATACTCGAATGTAGCAACACTATAACGTAAACTACTGCTACTGTCTTTCTAACGAGATTTAAATCTGATACTGCCATCACAATTTTGTTTTAGTAGTAATAGTTGATATCTTGCAGTCTAATTTTTTGAATTCATTACACAAATGAAACAATTTTTGATAAATAATATTTATTCACTAAATATATACGTAGACTACTTGAATCACATTGATTATGCAGACACTG
The DNA here is from genome assembly GCA_018245675.1 of Agara michaeli. Classification (NCBI taxonomy): domain Eukaryota; kingdom Metazoa; phylum Arthropoda; class Insecta; order Lepidoptera; family Hesperiidae; genus Agara; species Agara michaeli. The sequence continues at coordinate 30,011 of DWDX01000068.1, read as the reverse complement.
AAAACTACCGATATTATAATTGGCTCTAAACCAGTCAAATTCTACGTTTCCCAGTTAAAATACATACAGTAAGATTTTAACAAACCAAAGATATTATGTAATATTAAAAAATATATATATTTTCATAAAACATGAAAGACGCAACGAACCGAGATGTATATTGTAAAGTTTAACCTTTTATGGTTCAAATTTCAATATTGATACTAAAATACTTTGATACGTCTGTGAATTCCAACAACTACAACTGGCAGTCATTATTGATAGCCTAATAAAATAAAAAAAGAACGGCATAATTGCCTTTGCATAAATGTATGTTATAGTTTATTTGTCGAGTGTGTCTAAGAGGAGTGTTGCATGCCAATAGCAAATAAAAGTTTCGGTTTATTTTTTTTGTTCTTCTTTCCACTGGGCGAAGGGACGGTTCGTAGGGCCGCCTCTATTGCGTCACTCAGTATGAGTGCGCGCGGTGCGGCCGCCTCGTCTTCGTCGGCGGTAGGCAATGGCGGTGCCTGTGCCGCAGTTTTACGAATACGCCATGTTCCACTAGTACTCGCCATCTGTATTTATTTCAACAAAATAAAAAATAAAAAAATTGAATTTGAATTTTATTCTTTAAGGCATTTTAACGTTCCACTGATAGACAAGTGTCTCGGTCGAGACAAAACACTTTAAAGAGTTTTTATTAATGATCATATATATACATGTGTGCAAGTTGTCAATGCACATTTGGTCCTTTGCTGGCTGGCTTATCGCCAAGTTGTTTTTTGACAAATAAGTTATGTAAATTTAACCTGAATAGAAACCAAAAATTTTACAAAAAAATTAAAGTTGTTAAAAAAAATAACAATTATTATTATTGGGACATGGCCGATTCCTAATTACGCAAATAAATGCTTGTATTGTGGTCACCAGACTATTGGTAAGCATACATAATATACGTAGCATATATTACACACATTGTCATTACAGTTAGACATAGTACAAGTAAACATTTGTACTGGGTGGAAATCAAATCCATGACCTCTGGTACAGGCAGTCACGGACCACTAAACCCAACAGGTAAGTCAATAAAGCAATGTAAAGTTTAAAATGCTATATTAATTACCTTTGCAAAGGACAATGCACTTGTTGGCGGGCTTGAAGCAATGGACGAAGAGGGTTGCTCTGGCGGAGCCAATGCAGGTTCCTCCTTGGGTGGATTGTCGGTGTTTATTTCTTCACTATGACCAATTGACACGGTTTCAACGTGAGGCGGACTGCCGAAGGAAGTTTGAGCCGGGGGAAATTGCAAGTCGGAGAATAAGTCCGGTCTAGGCGGGCCCTCCATGGCGCGACGATAAGCTCGCTCGCGGCGCCTCTCGTCGCGCTCGAGACGCGCGCGCATTCTTGCACGGCGATCTATCTCCGCTGAAAAATGTTTATTTTTTTAAATCCCTGTTCATGTAGTATTAATGAAAATTGGATTAGAGTTCAGCATAGTCTGTTAATTTCAAGAAATTTTTCATTCATATTTAGCTGCCTAAATAATAAAGTGCAAGCAATAAAAACCTACCTGCAAAATTGTCAAGGGCAGCCCTTGTGACATATGGTGGTTGCAGTTCCACTTCTACAATGTCAAATGAACAATGCAACGGCAAGTGTGCAGTGTACGGCATATGTTTTCTGGTCTGTAATAGAATAGCTAACATTATATTTACATGTAAAAAAAAATATACACCTGTCTATTATAAGAGAATACAATATAAGAGAGGAGAAGTCAATACATTTCATACACCTTTTGCCACTTATCAAAGCATAAACAGATGTAACTAACATAGACATATATATATAAATACATATTAAATAAAATATAACTTTTTATTTGAGTTTATTTATTGGTTGAGCATTGATTGTGCCAGCAATTGTTTTTGGGGCAAATATTTTTCACATTCACCTGGTCACTGAGCGATAAGGTTTCTCTCTGTAACACTCGGCCGCGTATTACCGCCGGAGCCGACACCAGGGCGCCCCAAGAAGCGTTCAATACTCGCACGTTCAAGCTATGCAGGAACACTTGTTGACCGTCACTGGCTGAGAAATATGAATAACTTTTATAGAAAACTTTTTTTGTCACATTACATTTCATAACTGAGGAGATAGTTACCCTGGTAAAAATAGAAGTATTTTGCTTTTTCTTTATCAATATCAAACAATGCATTGTCTAACCCTGAAGCGGTTTCTAGGGATTCACATACCAACAATGGAAATTCAGGTTGATTGTCATTCATGTCATTTTGTACAAAAACGTCAGCATCAGGATTCAAATTGGACTCAAAGTTTAATCCTGCCATTTCGTCTTGAATAATCTCTATACACGCAGCACCCTCATCGGTTACATCAAACCAATCCAGTTTGCTATTGTTGCTCATATCTTGCTGCTGTTCCACTAGAGGACTCGAATCATATTCGGGCTGATCTTCTAGCACAGGTTTTTCATATTGGGCTTCAATATCCCCTTCTTTCTTCGTCAACTTTGTCAGGGCTTCCTCCAAGTACACCAATTCAGTTGTATCAATTTCAGCTAAGATCTGAGCTTGTAGTTCTTCTCTCTCCCTGTTCAATATCTCAAACACCTGTAACCACAATGATAGTACAATATTTAACTTATATACTTGATAGAAATAAAATTGTGGTTTATTTTATTTACCTCCTGCTTAGAAGCCAAAAACAGTTTAGCGTACGGTGCATCATTAAGACTACTAAGTGGTAGTATGGATGTCTGATCTATGTCTGGTCTATGTCCACAAGTAGGCGCTATTTCCACTACAGTGGAGCCTCGCAGACGGCGCACTAAGCGCATGGTTACCTGAAAACGTTAAGGTGACATGTCTGTTGTGAAAGCTCGTGAATTGTTAAGATTCTTACAAATTGTTGTTAGAATCAGTTAGTTAAGGAATCAGTGATAGTAAATTTACTATAATTTTTCTGTGCCTCTTTATGGTGTAACCCAGTTGTTATCTTTGCTTGATAACTCAATATCCACTTTTTAGTGTTATTAACGAGTCACATATTGTTTTTATCAATGGATTTGCTAGAATATAAGTACAACACCCAATGTAGCAGTACTTAATTACTTTAAAGTTATGACAGTATTGTAAATAGTTCATAACCGGTGGCTTTTGTTAATATTGCCTATGAAACACAGGTCTTCTAGGCAATTAGCATGAATAGCAATGTATTTACTACAATTCTGTTAGAAATTTTATATTCAGGGGAATACAAATGTTTCTATACATATGCTAATTGTAAATACTATCAACAAAAACAGCACTTGTACATACCGCTGAAAGGTTTAACTCAATGTTAAGCTTAAATAGAAACACTATAAATAATAAACAGAAAATGTCGATATTCCACCTGTTCGGCCGTCGACTCCCACTGTACCATCTTTGTGGGTTTCATATCATTGACTTGTATGGGTGTTGTGCACACGGGACAAGGTGGAGATTGTGTGTCATGAGCAGCTGCATAATGCAGCATACAAGGCCAACAGTACACATGGCCGCAATGCCCAACTCTTCCAGCAACCGGAGGACCAAGACATATTGGACATTCTGAACGACCAGTGCTTCTCACCACCTACAAATAAGTAATTTGGTTTTATCAAAAAGATTTTAAAACCTTATTTAGCTTGTCTAACAATATCACAGTCAAAGTCATGTCACCAACGAACACTTCCAGGAAAGGGTGATTTTCTGCAGTGCCTTGGAATTACTTTGTTGCTTCAAGATTTTATTTGCATCTTTACAACTGTAATGTTTAATTGTAATGTTCAGTTTTAATATTTCTTGTACGTCGTGTGTACCTTCAACTTCCATACATATTTTATACAATAACAACCTCCAATTATATTCAAAATATATAACAGTATGGTTCCAGATGCTAAATTTTTAATCAATTTTGATGATTAAAGTAATAATACTTGCTAACAACTATTTATAGATATGTTAATTATTTTCTAATTGCAATTTCAGATCATTTTTAGTCAAAAACTATGACTGATAGTGAAACAAATCCACTCTTAGTGAAACAAATTTATAAAGCAGGTTAACAGAAGAGCACACAATTCTTCTATCACTTACAATTTCCTCAACTTGATCCCACTTTATAGGTATGTCAGGGTCAAGCAAGTTCATCTTGTAATCTCCATCTTTCTTCACCACAAATTGACAACTGAAACAATAAAATGATATGATGTATGACATCATGAACTTACTAATAAGATCACCTCAATTACTATTGGAAGTGCTTGGAAAATCTGGTTTTAAGCTATGTGACATCACATTAAATTAAATATGGCACTCAGGAGAGGACATAAGGTGATGAACTTTGCCCTAAAGCTTACATTTATTTATTACTGTTAAAATGTAATGTTTTGTTAAAATACGTGGTATACAATAACAGCCATCCTTTAAACATTTATACAATACATTAAAATATGTATATTACAAGTTTATGTGATAAACAATACATATTGAGTATAACTATTTTAGATAAAAACAAGCTGTCACGGTGCACTTCGTACAGCCTCACAACAAATAAATAAGTTTAGTTACACCAATAGACGAAGCGCGTCAGGTTTGCAAGGACAGAGATAGAACACATAGAAAAAATTTCATCAAAATTGGTCCAGTCGTTCAGGAGTAGTTCAGTGACATACACACACAAGAAATATATATATTGAGATATTTTTATGTTTTGAACTTTTCAGAGTGTGATCTTTCAGCAGTAAGGTTTTAGTTTTTGAACAAACTTTTTATTGAAACCTCTCGTTTTTCCACCATTAGATATGGGTCTCTTTTAATTACCTACTGATTAGATTTAGGGTCTATAGGCGGATTTCACATACCTCAGAAAATATTATGCAGAACTCTAAGCTGCATGGGTTTCTACACTAGGCTTTTCTTCACTGTGATAGAGTTATGCATAAATTTTAACTTATAAAACACATGTGCCAGGACCTCAATTCAACATCTCAGAGTAAGAGACAGATCCAACACACTTAGCTAACACTGCTCGCTAAGCTACCATTGCTTTACATATTTTATCGTTAATAAATAAACACAAAACTTACTAGGCCCTTAAGTACAGATCATGCTCATGTTTATATGAGACGCGATGGTTCTGCCTCCGAAGACCCGGAACACGGCTACTTCGCTCTGGGCCACCACGCGAGGGATACATGAAGTTCAGTAAATGGTTCAGGTTTTGTTTCTTGCTGCCAGGCACAAATACTGAGCCAATTTCAGGGTCCTCAGCCTCCTCTACCCTACAATCAGAAGTCATTCCATTACTTTTTTTCATTATGAATGCAAACTAAGAATAATATTGCGATCTAATGATAAAATAAAAATATCATAACAAAGATATACATATTGATAATTACCCGGTGTTCGGCGTTCCACCCACAAGCGAACTGGGGGAACCACGATTACGTGGACGTCTGTCGATTTGACCCCGACCCCTCTGTGGAGCCACATTTCTACGGTACGGTTCGTTCTTTTGAGCATTAGGACCTTCACGTTTTTTGTTGTTCCGTGGCCAAGGCTTATGTGTCAATTCTACATCAAAACATATATAGTTAAAAAATGTTTTACATATCTGACATAATTCTATAAATAAATAAATCAATAAAAATACGCTACAATGATAAACAAATATTTACTATTTTCTAGCCGAGGCAGAGAATGACAACACAAAAATGAAATGACCTCGCTAAGTACTTACCTGTGCTCTTCTTACAGTCGATGGATGTTGTCCTCGACTGTTGTAAAGAAGAACGATTTAAAGATTTCTTGTCCATTCTGGCTTCCTCCAACATCCACACAACCAGCTAAGCGGGATACTCCGCAAGGAGACGACAATAATACGTTCAGGGCCGACATTTTAAAAAGCCATGTTTTTAACACGAAAAAGAAAGACGAAATATATCTTCCTCCGTAATCTAATTTACCAACTGGTAAATAATCAAACAGTAACTTTAAACACAAAAAAGGGAGTACTAGCTACTCCCTTTCGCCGAGAACGACGAAAATCACAATTAAAATGTGTTATAACTCGCCACAAATAATATGGCGACCAGACCAGCCGGCATCCAGCCACATAAAACAAATTGCGCACTTCCTATGTAACTATTAATGAACTGTATTTTTATGAAGATTATTTATTTCATGTTAAATAATCAGTACTAATTAAAACGACATTATTGATCCATTATAAATGACGCGATTAATATTTTATAAAAAAAGTATTGGAAGTGACTATTTCCTTAATATTTTTTTATTTTTATGAATCATTATTTTGCCACTGTTATGTAATACCGCCTATTTATACCTTTCTTTGTATAATATTAAACAGAACTTATATTTCTTAGTACCAATAAACAATAACAAAATGCTTACAAGAAACAACATTACACATAACAATTAATTAAGTTTTGTGTTATTAGTTCAATATTTTTTAGATGTTCAACACTATCTAATAAAACAAAATAAACTGCGTTTTGTATTTGAATATCTACAATATTTTTATATAATGGTATATGTATAACCATTGAGTTTAATTCTTGACATGTATATAACAATAAAAAAATTGAAATAGGCGGGAAATCGACGTATGTGTATTATCTGTATCAGAGTTCAGACTTTCAGACTTTCAGTTCTTTCAGAGTAAACTGTAAACTCTGTAAAGCTCTCATTTCTAAACCCCGCGAAAAGTAATTTTCATTATTTACAAAACCTTTTGTTGTCGTTATAAAATATTGCAAGAAAACAAGTTTATATAGGATAAAACACTAACAAATTACTCAAGTATAGAAAATGGGTAAAGTTAAATTGCCTGTAGAAAATGCCCATGAACCAGATGAAAATGCCCGACGACCAAGCGTAAGAGTTTATTACACTTGTGAGAAAAAAGAATTGATGCCAAAATATTAATCCTTACAGACCTGACGTGTTTTTTTACATCTATTAGTCTCTTCATACATCTAGACCGTCTAGAATCTACATCAATGTGTCTTACTTAGTCAAGATACGAAATTCTTTTTCTTGTGCTATAAAGGAAATAATAAGTAGGTACAATAAATAATAATAATAGATTTATTTACAGATTGAACACCAAGCTCTTGTTGAAGGCATTAATTTAGGAAAACAAAAAGTTACATTCGTTGAAACCAACGAGCACGGTTTTTCTCAAGATAGCGGGTAATATATAATTAATTAATTAACACAGTTTAATAGGTTATTTTTCATTATTCTTTTCTTGGTCTCACTTACAAGATTACGGCGGTATTACATTACAACCTTTGTACATACAAAGGTTCGTAAATGTACAAAGATTAACAGTTGTTTCAAAACAGCAACATTTTAATGCCTTTGTTAGTTAGAAACTAAACAAATATGGAAGTATGGTGTAATAAACTACCCGCGACTTCATATCAGGAGTGTTATTGTTATTTATGTGAAACAGTTAAGAGCAAAAAAAGATTTAATTTAATTTATGCAGGTCCTATTCTTTCGTTTCATTATAATTTGTATGTAACTAATTTTATAAAAATTTGGTGTAGTTGCTGTAAGTAGGTATTTTTGAATAAAATATGTTATTTTATGTGTTTTTTGAGTAAAATATGTCCGAAAGGTATCTATTTAGGTTAGTATGTCAAAATGTATTTTACGAATATATATTTTTCGGTTATGGTAAGGAGATAGATATACCCTAAATCCCACCTCTGCCACCTCTTATAAACGCCGAAGCACCATATTAATATTTATTATAACATTTATTTCATTAATAGTGCTTTAGGGCAAATACTGTTTGTTAATTTTACATAAATATGCAGTATTAAACTACAATTCTAGATTAATGCCTAAGATTTATATAGATAAAAAAATTGTGTGTCATAAATATTTTTAAAGTAAAATAATTCAAAATGTTATTTCTTAGTGAATATAAAAGTTTGCTCAGTCAACCTCCAAGGAATACAACTCACAAGCAAAAGCTCTTGTGGCTTCAACAACGTCGCTCAGAAGGTTTGTGGGCGCAGTGTGACGATTGCAACAGATGGCGGTATTTGCCCAGTATTCTCGATAGTCATCAACTCCCTGCAAAATGGTTTTGCTGGATGAATCCAGGTCTTTCCATTACCTATGTGTTTTAAACTTATTTTTAAATTGCATTTTACACAATTACTTATATTTTATTTTTGGGGATTATATTGGGACCCTCTCACACAAAACCATCTGATCTGATCTATGATGACCAGACAAGTTATAAACTACTTAAATACATGATATATAACACTTCTATATATACATATTTTTATTATTATACATTGACATAAAGCAAAAAAATGTCATCATACAAATATTTGTCGTGGGTGGGAATCAAATCCACAACCTCCAGTTACTTTAACCAATAGATTAAGAGGCCAGACAAAGATTATGTTCCTAATGTTTGTGTTTTAGATAAATCCTTAGCAAGTTGTTTAGCACCAGAAGTTCCCATTTGCTTACATGACGAGGAGGACCTTATACATGCCGAATATGCTGCCGGGTCTCTGGTTCTAGCTCGCGTGCCTGGCTATCCTTGGTGGCCAGCCATGGTGGTAGATTGCCCTGATACTGAGCAATATTACTGGCTGGATGGTTTCTCTGATATTCCTGTTTGTTTTCTATTGTTTAGATTGTTTTTCAATTTTTCACTTTCTTACTAATAATGAATATCAATTTTCCTGTCTGAATTATTTTTATACTGTAAGTTAATACACATATAATTTTTAGACTCACTACCATGTCGTATTCTTCGATGCATTTGATGCATCAAGATCATGGATATCTCCTGATCATCTAATTCCATATAGAGAGGGCAGTAATATGTTACGGAATTCGCTGAAGATGGGAAAATATAAACAACGTTTAAATGCAGCTGTCACACAAGCTAATGATGCAAAGCAGCTCACGCTTGCCGCTCGTCTAGCAAAGTACAGTTTTATAGCCAGATTTACAGGAAAAATTTTAAGCCCTAAAAAAATAAATAAGAAGGCAGTACAAAAGTATCAAAATAAGTTAAAGAGAAAGTTCAATATTGATTTTGCTGTGGAATTCAATGACTCGGAGGATGAGGTGGATTGTGTAACTGAGAATAGTAAAACCATGAAGGAACATGTAAACAAAACTACTATCACTAAAATGACACCAAGTGACGATTTGATTAATAACACATCCACTGATTTGAATTCTTTAACAGTTTACATGGACAGTGATTCAGGATTGATTAAGAATATTCCTTCTGAAGGTTGGAATGTTTTGTTATTGTTTATATTTAATGTAATGTTTACTTTCAGATTTGGAACAATTAGTTCATTTTTTACATATTCATGTAAGTTATATCATCGGTATTTTGATATATTTAAATTTCAGCATTAAATAATGAGGAGGGCAGAAATTCTAAAAGCATTGACTTGCATGTAACTGAAGAAACTGTAGAAGACAGTCAAAAAAGTGATGATTTTGATTTTTAAACTTATTTTCGATGTTTCATTCATAATTCTTAAATTTCCCAACAGTTTAATCCTATTTTAATAAAGAAATATCCAAAACGTCTTGTTTTTGTACCTCAGCATAGGAGTTGTTAAAAGATTATTACATTACAACTGAATAATAAACTACATTTGGATTTTCTAAATGTTGTAATTTTAAATGCGCAAAGTAACATATTCTACAATCCTATTCTTAATTTAAGAAAACTAAAACATGTTCACTTCTTAGCCGTGGCCTTTTCTCGTGCCTTCCTTCCTTCCAAAAGTTTAATTCGTTCTTCTTCAGATAAATTGGTGTTAATTTTAGTTATAACACCTGTACCCAAAGTTATGTCTCCGAGACGCAGTGTGAATCTTTGTCCAGCTTCACACACCATAGGCTTCAAAAGTTTCAAATACAACCTAAATGGAAGGAACACTTATTACTAAAAGAAAAATAAATTGAGCAAAGGAATTGATATAGAAAATCATGCTTACGTAGCGTCTTCACCAGGCATGACCATTTCCTTTTGAGGAATTTTGACTTGAGTGGCACAGTCCCACGTCATTGAAAACATCTGTAGTTGAATAAATGACGTGAATGGTTTGACACGACCACCTTCCTCCTTGCTTAAAATATAAACTGCTGCTTCTACATTGTCATGAGCTTTAACAGTGCCAGGCTTAGCGACAACCATTCCACGTCTAATTTGGTCTCTTTTTATAGAGCGAACAAGGGCACCAAGTTGATCACCTGCTTGTGCCTCTTCTAACGTCTTGTGAAACATTTCTACACCTGTGACCGTTGTTTTCATTATTTTACCATGACCAACGATTTCGCAGTCAGTACCCTTCTTCAAAACACCTAGAAAATAAGCATTTACAAAATGTTGGTAATATTCTGTTCTGTATTTCTGAAGGTACAGATTATAAAGAAAAATTACCTCTATGAAGGCGTCCAGTAACTACTGTACCACGTCCAGGAATAGAGTGCACAGATTCCACAGGCATCATGAATGGCTTGTCTAACTCTCTAATTGGAGTTGGTATGAATGTATCCACTTGCTCCAAGAGCTTTGTAATGGCATCTGCTCCTATTTCTGGACTTTTACCTTCCAAGGCACATAAAGCAAAACCTGTAAATATATATTAATGTAAACTTAATATGGAATACAAAAAGGCAAACATACACAGATCCTACATACCATAAACAGTTGCGACTCTTAAAAAGCCGAAGCAGTCAAAGACAATGGGTGACAGCAGAAACAATTAACAAGCACAAATTTTAAATTCAATTTTGGTAACCTTTGATTACTGGAGCTTTATCACCATCGTATCCCATCTCTGTCATAAGTTCCCTAATTTCCATTTCCACAAGTTCCACCATCTCATCATCAGCAGCATCAACCTTGTTGATGAAAACTACAACATGCTGGATACCGATTTGTTTGGCTAATAATAAATGTTCTCTAGTTTGTGGCATGACACCATCTGTGGCTGCCACAACAAGTATTGCACCATCCATCTGAGCTGTGCCAGTGATCATATTCTGAAATAAATTTAGGGTGTTTCAATGATCAGTTTCACACACATTGTATTATATAATAAAAATAAAAAATACACTAATACGTTATATAGCAGAATGCAATATTTACAAAAAAGGTAGTACAATTATCATTCTAATTGGATCCATAGTTAATCATTCCAGTACTAGCTACTTTGAATTTCATATGTATGGGTAGTTTTTTATGCATTCCGTGTTCATTATGGTAACAAAGTTTTTGTAACAATATAAACACACGTTTCATAATATGATGATTTAAAAAGATGACCTATTTAACATTATTCTTAATAATACCTTCAAAATGCAACACTTAGGCAATATGGATTTGAATGGTGTGTTTGTCACCTTTATGTAATCAGCGTGTCCTGGACAATCTGTGTGACCATAGTGCCTCTGCTCAGTCTGATATTCCACATGTGCCACATTGATAGTGATACCGCGTGCTTTTTCTTCAGGTGCGTTGTCAATGTCTGCATAACCCTTCTTCTGGGCCAGGTTAAGGTCAGATAATACTATATACAAAAATATTGCTATAGTTTTGCAACTTTAATTTATAATTCAGGTTAAATTATCATAACTTCAGCAAATGGGTTTATCATAGTTTCTATTTGTTGTATGAACTTCAACCGATTTGTGTTTACAAATTGATATATGAATCTACTATAAAATGCATAGATATTTAAAATTTCACAATAGCACAGGTATAGCCATATTATATTTTAATCATTATACTACCATGGTCTTTAACGGTACGGTATGGCAAAAAGCGCTGCAGCATATTTTGATTATACTTTGATATTAAAATTAACATTATACAAAATATACCTTTGGTAATAGCGGCAGTTAAGGTAGTCTTTCCATGGTCAACATGACCTATGGTGCCTACATTACAGTGTGGCTTATTTCTCTCAAATACCACTTTCTCTGCATAGTTTCTTCGGAGAACAACACTTAGGGGAGTCAAACTGGGTAGGCTATTAGTGCTTCGCAAATAGCATTGGTTTTGTTTCAGCACCAGCTTCACAGCTATAAGAAAGGAGTATGATGATAATGGCGTCAATCAATAAAACTCTAACCTCAAAAACGTAAATTTAAATCATGGAACATATTCTATTTTCAGCATGTATTGGGTTCATAGTATAATAAAGGTAATGAGAAGAACTAGAACACTGCACTATTTTATTTGTCCTAACTATTATCTCTACAAAGTTCTTTTACATAATACTTTGAATGCAGCTGATAATAGGTACGATAAAGTATAACGTTAAAAGAAGAGATACAACGGCGATGATTATTAGATCTCGCAATTAAAAATATTAGTAAGAATAAGATACAACCAAGAGTTTACCTGGATTTACCAAACTTTTAGCGAATGATATGGTCGCCATTCTAGCGGCAATAGTGGCCCTGGCCGGATTGACGAATGGTTTGATTTAACTTCACTTGCTTCTGCTTGGTTACAAGTATATTTAAGGCATTTATATAATTACAAATTCAACGCATAAGTTTATCTAGAATTGTATGTAATGTAATTCACTTTTCAAGATACGCCACACTTTTTCTAGACCGACCCCTTGTTATAAATGTTGCTAGTCATTAAAATTGTATTAGCTTTATGTCGCTAAACTAATATTGTTAAATCTTACGTTAAAATTTATATAAGTAAACTTTAATAATTTATTGCTGTCTATGACTTATTGAAACAGCAATTGTTTAAAAAATGTAAATATATAATAACTCTTCTGGACGATTTGGAAACGAGTAGACTCGGTAGATTCAAAATATAGTTCCATTCCGTTATATGCACTATTCTTCTACAAGATGTCTAGGAAATCGTGAAATAATTATGTACCGGTCGGTCGATTGCAGTAAAACTTTATAAAATTCTTGAATCGGCTACATTTAAAAAAATGCTGTTTGTGGTATGATTGTGTTGAATGCAAAAACATTCAAGTTTCTAGGTTAGTATGCTATTTAAATAAATCAGAATACGTTCATACTTAGCTTTGCTTTTGTTTTTATAGCATTCAACAGCAGTGTTACTTCTAAGTGCAGTACTGTGCTATTAACATTTTTGCAGAAATTAGGTCTCGTAAATAATTTTACTCTAAACCCATAGATAGGCTCATGACTAGCACTTTATCGTTATTTTACCTATTTCGTACTTATGATAAGAATGAATTACCTACAGCATTCAAACCAAATTTAAACAGAAGTAAAATATTATTGAATTACACGTAAAAATAATAAAGTATGCAATAGATTTACTATTATTTCCTTAAATTCAGTAGTATTTATGAAGATTTCATTGAAATACAAATAAAATATTCTTATAGAACCATTGTGAGAAAAATATTACTGGGCGGTGAGGCAAATCATACACCATATTGTCTTTTAGATTTATTCAAAAAGTATCACCACAATTTCAAAGTGAAATATTGTCAGTTCTCATGTGTAACAAAACAATGTAAAAAAAATAAATTAGACGAGTTAAAATTTTTGGGTAAGCTAGTTTCAGATTTACTTTGAAATTTTGCAACCTAACAGCAATTTATTGAATACAATGCATTCACGACAATACATTATCACAAACTTTCAAAATGTTAGTTTACAGTACAATGACAGATTTATCACAAGCTATGAACTCTTGGGTCCAAGTTTACAAAGATCTTACCTTAGTAATAATAATACTACCTAATAGATTGATGTGAAACAAGATTATTCACAGAACAACAGACTTAAGGCGTGAATGTTAGTGTATCTTACAAAAGCTAATATTAACGGAATAGACATGTTTATACAATGAGTAATATTCATGTTAAATGTTGAACTTAGAGAACATGATTATATATGGACAGGACATTCAAATTTGTGTTATTATATTATTGCAATTATGAATTTTTGTGTTTCATTTACAAAAATATTTGAAACCTAATGGAATGAAATTATTAAAGAAACAAATACACACATGAACATGTATATAAATATTTGCATGAGCTTAGTTCACATTGATAGGGCACTGGGAATTATTTTTGTTTTATCTACAAGTCTTCATCCTCTTCTGGTAGAGCAGTGTCTTGTGCTTCCTTGAGATCCTTCTCGATCTGGTTCTGCCATTGAGGATCCATTGTCACCTCCGGTGGAACCAGCGCAGGCATGGCAACAAACTCCAGGTTGCCATCGCCAATCAATTTCCTTGCTAGCCATAGGAAAGGCTTCTCAAAGTTATAATTTGACTTAGCAGAAATATCGTAGTACTGAAAAAACATAGAACATTGTGAGTGGACAATGTTTATCTGTTTGCATATATTTTAAAAACATTTACATACAAGAATATTAATCAATAAGTTAAAATAGATCTCATAATATGTCATGAGAAGATAGTTTGGCAGATAGACATAGACATGTCCAACTAACCTGTAAGTTCTTTTTCCTGTGGAACACAATGGTTTTCGCTTTGACTTTTCTGTCCTTGATGTCTACTTTGTTTCCACACAGCACTATTGGAATGCCTTCGCATACGCGCACTAAATCTCTGTGCCAGTTAGGAACATTTTTATAAGTGACACGGGAGGTTACGTCGAACATAATGATAGCGCATTGTCCTTGAATGTAGTACCCATCTCGTAATCCACCGAATTTCTCTTGACCTGCCGTGTCCCAAACATTAAATCTGATCGGTCCTCGGTTGGTATGGAACACTAACGGATGAACTTCAACACCTAATGTCGCAACGTATCTTTTCTCGAACTCTCCAGTCAAGTGTCGTTTTACGAATGTAGTTTTGCCAGTACCACCGTCTCCGACGAGTACGCATTTGAACGTAGGCATATCATCTGCCATTTTTAAGATATTTTGATTCTTTTACCCTGTAAAATAAAATTCTATTCCGTTAAAAATTGCATTCTAGCTTGTCATGACGCACCAGTTATGTACTCTATAGTGTTAATTGGTTTAGCGTAATGAACAAATAATATATAACTAGCAAAAACATTACAATGCAATAAAATTCGTAGATAAACTGAAAATGACAAGTTAAATATCTTTTAAGTTTAACACTGAATGGCGCTCAACAATCCTCACAGGAATTTAGCTCGATCGTACCGAACATTAATCAGAAAAACACATAAACTACGTTAATTATGCCCAAAATATATTAAGCACAATAAAGCTATTAACACATAGATTCTTATAACTTTTACTAAAAACACAAATTACCAAGATTATCTAAGAAATTTAAGATTTAACTCGATGCTCTCTAAAGTCGTTACGGCCCACAATGGCGTCACTTGACTAAACGGAAGAACTTATTGACAGCGACCGGCGCACTGACACTTATAGTCAACTGAGTCCATTATTAGAATCGGATGAAAATAATATAGTCATTATATTCTATAACAGCAAATGTCAAAAACATGGTTAAAATAATATATTAATTGCCACATCAATGAAGTAGTACCACCTTTGTAAATTATATATTACAATTTAATGAGTATGTAAACGGCATATCAATCTTTTTGACGTCATCTTCTCTAAAATCTATTGTAACGCCCTCTACAACTTCGTGGAAAATTTGTCTTGACTTCAGTAGACTGACGGATAGTACAGAAGTTCGTTTCGTTCATTCGTTGTATCGATTTTTTGAGTGAAGTGAACTAGTGTTCGTGTCCTTTAGTTTAGTGACGTTTCTTAGAAAAATATCTGTGAATGGGATTGTGTAACAAGATAAAACGTTTATTTGGTGTGTGATATTCCATAAAGGATGACGAAGGACAGGTTAGCGGCGCTTCAGGCGGTAAGCTGTTATCTCTTTACTCTGTACTCCTGATATAACCAATGGTTTTTATGACCTCGAATTTACAAAGAATTGGCATTGAAATCGCAAGTCTCTCGCCGATTTTATATCAAATGAATTTATATATAACAGCATACCGTGCAATTTTAATGCTATTCTAATTGGATTTATTTTCTGGTCGCCCCACCCGTAAGTCCATGACATGACTCCTTCAGTGAATGATAGTTGTCGGTCTGTCATTGAAGTCGAAGCGCGAGACAATTTGTTGAGTTCCTTACTAGTATCTGCTGTTACATATACAATTTGTAAACTTTTAAAATGCATAGATTGTTGATCAAACAATTTAGATTACAATTTTCACACTTCTGGCAGCATTAACAATACTACTACCCACAAAAATCATATGTAGTTATTTTATTTTATTTCAATTGAACTGTGATTTTTGCAAAAGAAATTATGTAAATTATAATTAATGCTAGTTACCTAAAAATTGTGTCACAGTTTTTTCAATACATATTTCTTTCATAACACTACACTTGTCTTACTTTCAGTACTTCAACTATTAAAGTAATAATAGATAATTTTATAGTTTTAATACATAACTTCAATAGATAAAAGACAACTTAAAAAAGTAAGTGTTTATGTAACCAAGTTTACCTCAACTCTGCTAAGGGATCAAATGGAAGTAGTTATAGCTACTTCTGTTAGTATATTGATAACTGGAATTATCCACAAAAGTCAATCCCAAAACATTTGTTAGAACATTCATCATTGAATAGACGATGAGTAATTGGCGTTTCTTACTTTAAGACAATATTTCGTTATTAAATGACAAAGAACACGTTGAAGTTAATATAATCTTGTATCAATGTGCTATTAAACTTATCTTGCACGGGTGACCCAATAAATATAATGTCCAGAATACAGTACCACTATTGGCATATTGCATTCAGATGTTTTTATTATAATATAGGAAATTTGTCCTGTATTATAAATAACACACATTTCAATTTTGTAATGTGTAAATAAATTGTTTATAAATGTTTACAATATTAGACAAATAGTGGCCAGAAAGCTTAGAAATCGAATAAATAATTATTGTACTGAATAGAAAACTCTAAAGTGTAATATATTACTATCAATATAACTGCTATCTGCTACTACTGCTGTTATTTTATTTAAATGCAAAAACATTTATGTTTACCGAGTACAAATTAATATAAATACATATGAATGAGTTAACATAATGACTGATGACAAAATGAAATATTCACATCTTATCTTTTAACATTTGAATTTTCACAAAATAAACATTAGTGATGCTTCATTCCCTTATCTTTTGCTGTTTTATCAATTTTTGATACATCACAATGATATAATGCATCTCGAACAGTTGTTACAAAGTAGACTGGGCTACGATCCACTTAAGGAACAGTTCGGCTTTCGGGGCTCAACACCTGATTTTCATAAACAACACATTGGTAACTGTATTAATAAAAGACTGTTCCAGCAAGGGAAAAAAATATTCAGTTCCAATTGAAAATTTTCAATAATTAAATACCAGGGAAGTTAATTGTCAATGAGAAAGATGCATTTTTTCTAATTTTTTATATTTAAGTTTTAGTGTTGGCCTTGTTGGTCGGGCTATCATCCTATTTTCCAGGGCCCACTCAATACACGGTTGAAATCCACCTGTGGGTCGAGAGATCGAGACTTGTATTTTGTGGAATATTGTTTTAGAGTATTATTAGTTTTCTTGTACTTTGAATAATAATAATTCTTATAACAATTTTTCAACTTTTTTGTAACATTATATATACATAATATGTATAATATATACAATATTTTCAAAGAATGAACTATTATTCTTTCAATACATCTGCATGGTTATACAACAAAAATAGTTATATAACAGAGGAGTCTATTCAAAATGGATCTATACTATTATCTCTTACTGAAGTTCCTTTGGTGTGAATAAAATTGTTTCTTAAAACATTCTGTATGATATTTGATTGCATTTTTAAATCAAAAAAAGTTAAACAACACAAGTTGCTATATACCAAGAACAAGAAGAATGTCAAGCCTAAAGTTTAGCAAATAGTTTATTTTTTAAAATGACAATTTTAAAAGCAAATCAAATAATTTGGGACAACGTGATTATCTTATTATTTCATATATGTAATTTTAAGAACTGCTTAACTAAATTAAAACTAAACATGACTAAAACAATGATGTTTGCTCGTTATTCACTATGAGGTTGTTTGGCCATAGTGGAAATTCCAATTAATCACAAAAATATAGGAGGGGATTACTATGCTGGAAACGCAGAAACATCAATAGAACATGGCTTACTTCAAAATAATTTGCCTGCGCCGCAGTCTACAGAAATGAATGATTATTTTCAGAACATGGAATCTTGTTTAAGTCAAGAATTTCAAATACTCATTTCTTTTCATGGCTCTTGTTATTTTTTCTGTGCTGTTATTATACTTGCAGACCGTTCTCAAGCCCGATCGCTGGACCTTCCCGACGGATAACGTTAATAATTGTAGGTTTCAATTAATCAATACAGATGCCGACATCGCTGCGAAGTCGCGACAAACAAATACAATCTTAATGATTGCAAGAGTTTATCGTTGTGACATAATCTCATTTTACTAAACTACTCTTAAGACTAATCACTTTGTTAGGAAAATGTTAGAGGCATTAGAGTAACGAAATGTATGAACATATCGCGTGTCCAGTGCCCACCAAGTACGGTTACTTATCAGCTGACGAAGACAGCATCCGGCGCGCGGCCTTCGCTTGTTGACTCATAAACATTCGTCATACTGACATCATCAATCTTGGGACTCGATTACCAACTCGCTGTAGTAATTAATAGACTCCAAATTGTAAAATATCATTGCTCTAAGTAATAATCATATGCAGCATAAGTACTTCGATATTTATGTCATACAGCTGTTATATTTTGTGAACAAACAGGTCATGATATTCATTTCATTCTGCGAGATGTTATTGTTTTTTTTCTTCCTCTACAAGGAGTAGTCTTTAATTTTTATATGATAATTATATTTTTGTACACGAAGACCGCCTGGTTTGTAAGGACAGAGATATTTGATGTTCAGTCTTTTCTGGCTACTCCGTTAGGGACCTGGCGTGATGGTATAATAATAATAATATTTCTGATCCTAAATAGTTGGTAATAAGGTTGTATTTTCCTATTCAATTTGAAAGATCAGTTTATACGAGCAGCATCGTGGTAAAATCAGAGGCAAATTTTATATTTAACAATAAATTATTCATTCTCGCGATCAATGTACGTGCTTTATCTCGTAACGTCTGCACCCGCCATGTTTTTTTCCAAATTTCGAGCGTTTTCGATGTTCTGGGTATATTAAGGACAATGGAAAATGAAAAATTTGTTTTATCTTGTTATAATAGAAAAAATATATTTTAACACAGTAAAATTTTTTCTTATACGAGTACAGTCTACAATTTATATTAACAATAAACCGAGTAGCACTTAACAACAAATAGTGATCTAGTACTATTCACAAATCGTATAAAGTAATGAATAGGCTATAAGTTTTGTCTATTTAATGTATTAAACCAGTATCACAAAATACAATCAAATAAAGCCGATATATATACCAAAAGTCCAAGAAGGCAACCGCCGATACGGTACCTAACTCGGATTTCAGACCAGACGTATCGTATTTGTGAGTTAGTGGAGGTTTTTCCTTTTTTTTACATACGCTTGAAGATAAAACAGATAACTGAATTACGTCTTTTCCTTCGCCTTCGTTTGAACTTTCCTATTTTTTTTTGCAAACTTTTAACTTTCTTTCGTAACTTTCTTGATTGACGGTCTGTTTTTTACACCCTTATTCGACTGTGGTTTTATTTTAAACGGGCAAAAGGTTTCCGAACAAATTTCAAACGTAATATTTAATATTTATTACGTCTATATTGGCTACTTGTGAAGTATTTTGATTGTGAAGACTGTTTGCACTTGGAAAGATACAAAAAAAATGGTATACACGCTTCTGACAAAGTTCACATTTGGTGAATCGTCCCGCCTTTGTCTCGCACTACCTTACTCTAACGATCAGTTTTTCAGATGTCAGGGGCGTTCAACCCCAGCCGGCACCTTTACGTAATTTTTATTACAAAATTCAATAAGAAAACTGAAAGCAGCAGCTGTCCCTCTCCTACATCTATTTGAAAATGGAACAAATAGCCAAAGGTAATAATAAAACGCAAGGGGGATTCTTTGAGAAGCTGGCATGAATAGGGGCCATTGTCATCGTGGCTCTAACGTCACATGCATTTGCAACAGCTGATTCATATCTTGCGTCGAGTTTATTTTTAGCGGATGTCTTGCAAATGTCTGCAATACCTTGTTTACCTTGTGGAATATCATTACTATAAATCGAAATTCACACGTCTGTTAGTAATCTAAATATGAAGCACGTGTAACTAACAGTATCAAAGTCAGTTTAGTGCTGCCAGTTGGAAATTAAAGGAATGGATTTAAGAATCTATGGTTTATCTATATATTTTGTATACATGTATTCAAGAATGCACTATGTGTATTATGAAGGAAGTACTAAAATGCGTGCAGGAACAGCTCTTAGATCTTATCTTTACAGACACGGAGGAGTAAATATTTCTTTAAACTTCTTGATATTGCAACAATTCCAAAAACTTTAATAAATTATAGGTATTGGAAAGTAAATGGTTTTTACTCTTATCGCTGTACTGTACTGTATACAGAGAATGTATAGATTTCTAGAGAATGATTTAAAAAATATCTGTGCCAAACACGTTTTGCTTGAATGATTGTGATCCTGGAAATATTCTAAAGCGTTTCCGATTACAAAATAGTTGCTTAAAAAAATGCAGTAGGCTATTATTTAGGCGAATGAATGAACGAATGAATGAATGATTTTTTATAGGAATGATGAAATATACAAGGAAATTGTACCATGATTACTATGTACATTAGTAATATGACTAATCTATGAATTACTGACGGTATATGTAATTTAATGGAAGTAGTGTCTCTTTATTTATATATTTATCGAACTTTTATTGTTTTATAGAATGGACTAAAATAGTGCCTATTGGCATTCTTTTTACCAGTCAATCCTGCCAATATAATCAGTATTTAAACAAGTAACCTTAATGTATTTCATATAGCTTTATCACTGCTGCTCTTAGGCAATGGAGTAAAATTCCCGCACAAGCCACATATTATTTAAAGTGCCAGTAATAAACAATAAAAACAAAAAAAACTAAGTTATTTATCAATATATTTACATAATATTTTCCCGTTAACAAATTGTAATGCGTTGAAGCTACACATTTTGTTACTGTAATTGTTCAATTACAAACTAAATTCACAAATTACCGGAATAAGGGCCGCCGACGCTGTCCGTCGACGCTGATTAATTACTTTGAAATGCTCACTAACTTGAAGACATTTCAAAGTAAATTAAGCAAATCTAGTTACGAGAGAAAACCGTGCTCAAAATAAGCCCAGTATTATTTAAATATTCATGTAATTGATACTGAAGCTACAAGTGTTGTGACGTCACATTTCATATTTTTTCGGTTCGGGTTCACGTTGCTTTTCTATGTAGTCTGATTGTTTTCGATGTCATGCGAGATTCTTTCCCATTGCTGCTCTTGATCCACAGAGTTATTGATATGCGTCGCTCTTGCATTAACAATGAAGAAGTATGAGGAAAACTATACTCCTTAAAGTTCTCTATAATATACTTCAAGGCGGGTGAATTCTGGGAATCTACACGTGGCTAGCGTGACGGACTATAGCTTGACGTTTCGGAATCTAAATACGACCATAATCTAACGATAAAATCGAAGATGACGATGACGATGAAGACATGCTGAAAAACGAATGTAATAATGAGACTAAAGGAGACAACGCAATAAGCTTCGTTAAGACAAAAGAAAATTTCCGAAGACACTCCTATTCTAATATCTTAATGTGTTGTGAATAATTTGAATCATTGTCTACATCATACTCATTCGAAAAACTGAAAATTAAACACTGCATTTACGGACCATCGCTTACTCAAACGAAACAAGTGTTGGCTAACTTGAGTCAATGGCATCCATATTATAAGTAAGTTTAAGTTAAATATATCAATCATTGAAAACTTTTGCAGCGTCCAAACTATACGCTATTTAGATATGCGTATATGCCTGCCTGGTAATATGTCTGGCAATTTTCCAAATTACGCCTGCTCTCAGCAGACTCTTGAGGTCACTGGAACCAGAACACGATCATATGCCAAATTACTTCGAACAGACATTATTTATTATAATACTGTCCCGTCGTTTTCTTTCGAAACCATCTACTTACGTCGGCGTTAAGTTTCGGATACTTACCTATACACTATGATATTTCAATCTTGTCGTAAAACGAAATGTGTATAAAAACTCTATATTCGATTATGTATATTTTACTCGTCGTTTACATTCAACTGAAAATTACTGTACGTTTCTATTTTAATATAGCCATGCAGAGCGTCGGATATCTCGTGACATTCGTGTTTAAAACAATACTGGCTGCTTGGTTTGGAAATTTAATTTCAGACCTAAAATCGCACGTCTGACGCCGCCGTTGCATCGGAAATGTCAGTAAACTTGCGGTACCCGTGTACGTACATTGCTATGTATGCGGTACGTAAATATATTCGTGTCTCGAAAATGTCGAGCTCTGGTTTAGGCACTACGTGTGTTTGTGTTACCGTCGAAACCCAATTCCGAGTAACGAATTGTCGTCTCGTTGTGCATATCGAGCCGCAGTTGAGTAACTTCACCCTTACAATGGCCTATTTAATTATACAATAACTGTTGCGTAACTAAAATAAATGTTATCCATTCTCGACTGTGATTTTAGGATACAAGGTATACAAGTTCTCCTTCATTTTCACGTAGTTTGCAGTTCATTTGTTGGGATGTTTGCAGTTCATTTGTTTGGATGTTTCCTGTATTATTTGTGGAGTTGTACGGATTTTTAATTCTCTGCGGGGCAATAAATAACAATTCCACGACGGTCGCGTTCGACACAGTTCGGGATTGTTTCTTATTTTTTTGTATGCATAATGAAAAATGCCATACGCACATGTACAACACGGCTGTGTCAAGTTGCTTCAATAAAGGAAACTTTTGCGATATATGTACAATTTTTTAATAAAAATTATAACGTGACCGGGAAAAAACATTGTAGTCGACGTAGCGTGCAGTAATTTATAGTGTGAAGTATTAACGTGGGAACTCGAATTGTACTATAGCTGACTAAGTGCAAAACCATCTGTAGTAACTCACTTGGCCGTTCCCACCGCTGCGAAACGGTCGGCAATTTATATAGGACGGTCCTTCGTAATCCGACCGCGAACAGAAGTCATGAAGCGCTTTAATTCTCAATTACGGATAATTACACTCTCGCTTTCTCCTAAGAAATTTCTCACGCAACTTTGCCTTTATTGATTGAAGTTTAAGCATTTAAATACAGACATATTTTTAATTAATACCTGAACACAATAACGTTGCATGGTGTAATAAAATTTTCAGAATGAATTATGATTTCCGATGCGTTTATCCA
This sequence comes from Agara michaeli, assembly GCA_018245675.1. Lineage (NCBI taxonomy): Eukaryota > Metazoa > Arthropoda > Insecta > Lepidoptera > Hesperiidae > Agara > Agara michaeli. The sequence continues at coordinate 6,460 of DWDX01000068.1, read as the reverse complement.
CGCGTTCCGACGGGGCTAAGCGCTATGAGCATGCTTTACCGATGTTGATTAATTATTCCGTGCAAAATAGCGCCACGTCCGCTATCAACACTGTTATATGAATAAATTATGCACTCGGTACCAGAGGTTCAATTAATAATTGAAATGATACAATTTTAGCGGATACATAAATAATATGTAATGGATACTAACTTTATCAATAAATGAACTTTTGTTGTTCACTCGCATTTAAATCGATACTCTGAGTCGATAATATCGCTTAGATTTTAGAAATGTATATCCCAAAATATCTTAGAACAGCTATTCGTTGATATTTGTCTAACAATAACGTCACGCTTTCGTGGACCGACTTTTCCGTCCTCTTAAATAGTATAGAGAGTAAATAATGTCTACACCATGGACTGATCTCTATACATAACCTTGTGGGAAAATATCTTACATAATCTCTTGGTTTAACCATGAGCACCTATTGTTCTTCGGTCACGGATGCATATAGTAAATTTGAATAAAACGTTCCCTCAGATATTATACCGCTATAATCGAAAGCACTTTACTATACGTAATCTTTTTTACATGTACATATCATTAAAACTTAACTAAGTATATACTTGAAACTTCTCTTCAACGTTCCAGTCCAGAGTTGATGCATATTTTAATTTTTAATAACACTAAAATTATAAGCTTACTGGTAGATTAATATTTCACATTTGAATAATTCCATTTTTCCTCATATAATTGTATTGAATGTAAATAAGTACAAACATGTATGCCATACAGATATTATAAGGATAATTATTGAACATTTTTTCAATATTTCCCATACAGGTAAGCATTTAATTTTATGCGCAAGCCCATTGGGCGATCCAGAGCAACACATTTATGAATGTGTTAAGTAAATAAATCGATTTGTACTAAATCGATAAACAATTAGATCTATAGATACTGTAACAAGAGTGATCCAGTGGCTAGGGAAACTGACGGGTAAGCAGGCGACTGTATTTTCGATTTCCACCCAAAACAAACATTTGTGTTATAAACATGAATATTAGGTTTGTTCTGAGTGTAATACTTGATACTAGTACTCAATAAAAATGTTATGTTGGTTGATAAACAATTGCGTTTGCTTAGGATATCGGTACTTCAGGGCCCCGTCGACGCTAACTTTGATTACATACAATTGGTTCGACACGCACATTCTGGCATGTGTTTGTGCTGCTTTCACAAGCTTGTATCAAGTTTATGATATTAAAGATTTAATCCAGTACAGTCGTTTTGCTCTCGTATTGTTTAATATCTCATTGCTAGAACAAATAAACCTTCATAACGTTTTATATCGCTGCCGTATTTCAGAACGAAATGAACCTTCTATACACGCGGTCCACTTGAGGCTGTTTGCCCTCTCATTCGGAGTAGGCTTTAGAAAAGTTTATTGCGTGGTTTTATATTCCCAAGCCGTATCTCGCGTCTCTCAATCATTACGCACTGATTCGCCGTAAACTTTATGTTGGACGTAATTGGAGTTCTAGAGGTCGTTGAACGCAACATGACGAGTGTGTGACTTCGATGTCCCCATCCAAAATTAGGTAGTACGTTGCGTCAAAATTACGCAAGGGTTCGTTGCCATAACTCGAAGTCGGTGCCAGGAGACCGGATTGTAATAGGGAGCCAGTTTCCGCTTTTCCGGACTTTATTTATCTCGTTGCCTCCGGGCCCGCCGAGTTGCAACGCGTTATGGTTTTATTTCACTGGCAAGCCGCGGAAGTTTTGCTTTGCCGGGCCGTTTGAATATTACGCAAATCAATCAAGTTTAATGTTCTCGAATTGCTTTTCTCTTTATTGCATATAAAGTACTTTTTTTTCTTTCCATGCATTTATTTCAAAACGAATGATAACCTTGTCATTATCTTTTTTCCTATTAGCCCCTTCGTAGCAGTTTTTTGTTGTTGTTGTTGTAGGTTTCGGGATAAATGCAAGTAATTTATTTGCTTTCGCTGATGACGCGTCAACATCTGTGTGTAATTCGAACTTAATCGCGCACGAAGAAAAAGATACGTTAACTTTCTTCAGCTCTCATCGTTTGACAACATCATTTACGTTGATTACATCATAGAATTTCTTCATATACTTGCGCTCGTGTCAGATATTATCTTATGTGACCTCAGCCGGCTTCTTAATTAAATAGTACATGCTCACGCGCGAAAAAAAAGTTCTTGAGTCTATACAGAGCATTAGGTTTAGTCGAGTTGTAAATCGTAGGCAATGCCAAAAAGCATAATCGCTAAGCCAATGAAGTGGTCTCGGAAGTGTGAAGTTGGGTGGGTGGGGAAGTGTGGGGTGTGGGATTACATAATGCTTGCGGCGCCGTTTCGACCACCCTCGACGCACGCTTCCACCCCGGCCGGCTGGCTGTAGCCGATCACACGCCTGCTTACCTTTCGACTTGGCCTTTTGCTTATCGTTTCCTCTTTAGTTGCATTGTAAGTTTCGAAATGTCACATGTAAATTAAATATCGATTCACATGTAGTACGATTTTAATTTAAATCACTACGCGTAAGTTTAATCTCATCTGTTATTCTGAAGTATGATATTGTAATTTAAAACTCTCACAAAAAACATAATTCAGAATATTAATTACACAAGAGAAACTCAAATTAAGATCACAATTTCAAAGCCGTGACAACTCCTATAACATTAATTACCGATTAAAATTTCCCTCGTTATCGACATTTGAAACGTTTCAGTGAAAGTTTAAATCGATTGCGTAATGTCATTAGTCAAGCGACATTCTGACCAATTCATATTACTTGTGTATGAAAACGAAGCAGCTAACGATTACCAAGCCAAGTCAAGCCAAGAATTTGTTTCATTTTTACAAAACCTCTTCCTTCCATCGACGTTCAAAGTTCCCTTGTTAAGTAACCAAACAATGTAACTAAGTAATTTTGTCAAAGTAATCTTCGTCGCGCAGAAAGAGTTCATATGTATGTTTGCTTCTTTTTTTGAATATATTCTTATCGTGAAATGTGTCGGAGGGATTTATTATTACGTAGTTGTGATTTAGAGGCTGTAATAAAGCGTGCGGTGTCAGCGGCCGAGCAGTCCCCCGGCGGCCCTTCCACTACCCTGGAAAGTCATCGTCACACGTAAAGCAACTGTAATGTAGCCTTTGTTACTTTCACCGTTGTCTACATACCCGCAATATTTTATAAGCTTAAATAGTTGCGTTTGTTTGTATTTTTTTCAATTACAATCTAAAACATTAGATAAATTTTGTACTTTGTTTTCAACCCTTCATTATTCCATTGATGGATTCAGATCTCCTCTAATAGTGGCCCGATTTTAGGCCATAGTCTACCATGCTGGCCCAGTGCGGATTGGCAGACTTAATAGACCTCAAAGAACATTACACATTTCATAACAGTCTAGAGTGTGCAGGTTCTTCACTACACAGTGACATTAAAATTTCTAGTTATAAAACGCACAAAACAGTGTAACATCAGAGGTGCGTGTTAGGATTTACACGACCCCTGGAATGGAGACTAAAGTCCAAACCTAAGGTTAATTTCCCTTACTTTGCCTACATTTTTTGCGCATTAAATTTAATCTGTCCACATATCTCTTTCAGGAATCACGTCTGTGCCCAGCAGGGCGACAGTAACGCGTTCATGATGAACGTTTTCAATAGGTAATCTTATCGCCGTCATAAGGTTTCCGTGGTATGCGGATTTCATGGTTTTCAAACAACCCGTAGTAAGCTGTTGTACGCTTCAGCACTAAGCGGATAATTTTCTGACATGGGTCGAGCTGTTACTCGGCGGCTTTACGACCTCCCCACAAATTCGTGCCAAGCATAATTCTACCTTTCTGTAATTCGTTCCACGTAGGTACATACATTGTAAAGTGAATCGCAATAAATCGAACATCCTTTATCCATGATGATCATATTCATTCTTTTATTTTTATACAACACCGAAATCGTCTCCCCCTCGTTGCGATGGAAATTTAAAATTGTAAATAATTTCATGTCTATTGCATAATGCCTAAAGCGGCCCACTGACGTGGATGGTGAAACAAAAGAGAAGGTCTAAATACAGTTACTTCGATTTTTCTCGCTTATGGTTTTGGAATTATTTATAAATACCTACACTGCAAAATATTTCTAGCAAATTTGTAGCACGGTTTCGTCGTATGATGTATTTAGACTACTTCATAGATGTATTTCGAAAGGCATACATTTCAAGCATCCAATGAATTAGCTGCTAGGTTTCGCACGTGAGTACGTTATATTGCCAAAACTGAAATATATCACCGCGCAGTTGATAAATTCCAGACACGGATCGAGCCGTTCCAAGTTCGTTACAAACGTGAAACCCTCCCTCGCTTGTCAACCCCCGCTGACATCGACATCCGTCTCTGTTCAATATAGCTTCAGAGTCACTGATTGTTTATATGTACAATAGCTACTGATCTGTGATCTGTTAAGTTAGACCTTTCCTCCTAAAGGTTATCGTAATATTTATTGGCGCACTACATTTTTTATCTTGGAGAAGATGTTGGCCACTTAAATAGATATTTGAAAGCAAACACTTTCCTGTAATAACTTGCTGTGCCTCACGTATGGAGGCCAAATTTGGGCATTATCTGAGAAACATCTCTTAAAACTGGGAACGTGTCAAACGGGATTCGAAAGTACGTAAATTGGGTGTAACGCTAAATGATCGCAAGAGAGCAGAAGATATTAGATATGCAACAAACGCGGAAGACATATTAAAGAAAATAAAACAGTTGAAATGGCGATGGACAGGCCACATGACAACAGACAGTAATATAAAATGAAAAAGAGTTATGACGGACCGGCAAGCATGAGACGGCAAAAGAAACAGAGGCAGAGAAGCAAAAATATGGAATAACGATATTAGACAATCGGTTGGACAACCTATTCAAAAATCGCCAAAATAGGAAAAAATGGAAAGAGCTGGAAGAGGCCTAATGTCAGTGGACACGCCAACCACTTAACCGGGAAATCAGATGCATTTGATTTTAAGTAAAACAGTGTATTGCTATGTACAATAATGTTCAGTATCAGCAATAAAGGATTAAATTTTTTTAAATATGAGAAACATTTTATTTGACATCACTGGTTTTATTATTTCTATTAAACAATTAGTAAGATGGTAATTATAAGTTGTATATATTAATTCATGGAGCTGTTGAATTTGCTCCCAACACGTGAAAAACGTGGAAGCACCACTTCGCAACCCGTGTCGCGACCCACGCCCGCCTCTGAAGCAATATAACTTTGAAATAGTAATTGATTGCGTCTATTGTATCACTTCCAAAGTCTCCGACAGAGAAAGTGGTGTCATTTATTTCAGCTTCCTGGCTAATGGTGCGGAAATCTCGCCTATTTTCATGTTTCCATCTATTGTCACGTAATATTATCTTTGTTCCCTTATCGAGTTTGTACTATATTAATATTGGGTTTGTGATTAGCAAAAAAAGTTCGGCGCAGAAATTCCACCTCTTTGCAACGTTTTTCTGTACATTCAGGACTTTTACTGATATCGTTGCTTTGATTTGCTTTCGTAATAATCGTTATAATTTCTGCAGAATTGAAACTGTTTACTTCGTCTAAGCAATAAGAGTTAAGAGATACTTGAATCTTATTTTGGATAATTGAAATTTGGTTCGTTGGTTCTCCGGTTTGATCCGGTTTGATCCGGTTATCATAACACGGGTATTCAATTGCTTAATTTGAATTCAGATAGCCCTTTGTGGAATTGTCCCACCTAATACAAGAGAGTAATTTTGATGAATTGCCGGTACTTTGATTCACAGTTCTTTGGTATCAGCTTCAAAATCGGCTTTAGTGGACTTCGAATAAGTTTTATAATAAACTAACAAAGGTTAATTACGTATATACATATTAGTATACATCCATAAACCCAGCAGTGGATAAATAAAAAGGGCGAAAAAAGATACATCCGGGATTCTGTCATACAAACTTCACATAAACACGACGCCTATATCAAGACGGATTCATAGCATCTACGATCAACTGTTCCCTTGCATAGATATTGGTATTTTGTAAGATAAATACCTTTCTCAACACCCCAGAAGCATTGAGGCATCTTGTATAAATTCCCTTTTTATATTATGTGTGTCTTTTATTTTTAAGTGTAGTAGTGTAGTTTTGGCGAGATAAAAAAATATTTTCTTTATTTGTACTCTTCATAGGCGCGTCATACATAACATTAAAGAAATATTTAATTGGCGGACATTTAATCACATACGCGGATAATAAAATGATGGTAATGATAACATATTAGCTAATCCTACTATCCTACTAATATTATAAATGCGAAAGTTTGTGTGTATGTTTGTTACTAATTGGCGAAAAAACTACTGGACGGATTTGCATGAAACTTTTACAGTAATATAGATTATACATCGGAATAA
>DWDX01000067.1:0-43107 GCA_018245675.1 Agara michaeli | reverse complement strand
CAACCCGGGATTTGAACCCAGGACCTCCCGATCGGCAGTCGCGCTAGCAACCGCCCGACCAACGAGGCAGTCAATAAGTCGATAAAGTATATTTATCGAAAATAAAGTAGCATACGTTGTTATATAGTATGGATGGCAGCTATATCTGCAACCGACCTCAAATGTTACTTATAGGTGTAATGACGGATGGATCGATCGATTTTGATGAACAATTTAATTTTTACCACACTGCAACAAAAGTGGAAACTGGATTGAACGTGAACGACAAAATTGCAACATGATTTATCGAAATATTTTATTGTTCTACTCCTGGACACGGATCTCCTCTCATACTGAAGTCTACCACGCTGGCCAATTGCGGATTGGCAGACTTCATACACCACGGAAAATATAATATACCTACTTTATGACATCCAGAAGGTGTGTGCAGGTATATCAAGATACAAAAGAATAAAACTTGCAATTGTTGAGGATGATTTATATGAAAACAATTATATTCCATGCAATATTTAAAACAAACAACCAAACTCTGACCAAATTCGCAGCATCAGCAAACTGTATAAAGTTTTTCTAAGAACTACAGAATCGTAACTATAATATGATTCACTACATAAAGACGCTGTATCAGTTCGACATGTAGCAGTTACATTGTATATTTATTTGCATTGATGAGTTTAATACTCGTGATTGTTATTCATGATGATATTATGCTGTGTTAGATACAGTGACGCTTACAGCTCGGACGCATTAGCGAATCACAAACGCACCGTGAAGTACTTAGCAGAAACATTTTAGTATTCGTTGAGAACGTTACGAATTCTGGGTTTTTAATTGTTAAGCGCTCGTTATGTTTCGCAAACAAGTAAAGTGATTAAAACACCATATACTTCTCATTACTAACGAACTATTTCTAAACCTCACCTGAACACAAGAATTGCTAGAGATAGTTGGAAACGAACAACCATTGTTATGCCATTCGCACGAGATAGTATACAAACAATGGACTCTCTTAATGTGGTAATTTAGCAAGCAATTATCTGTTTCTCTTGAGATTTAAAGAAATACTACTGCTATCATTTCAGTGGCCTTTCCCAAATATCGTCAAATACAATAGTAAAATCACATTTTATAATAATAGTCATGCGTTTATACAAGGTCCGACCGCGGAAGTAGAACGTACAGTAATATGCGATGCTTAATTCTGTTTTTATAAGTAGGTAAACATGCAAGTGGGCACGATCTGTATGCAACTTAATCGTCACGAATTAGTAATAGTGATACATACGTACGTAAGTCAAAGCCATACTATTGTAAATTCGAAAGTGTGTTTGTTTGTCCTTCTTTCGCGTGAAAACGGAGCAACGGATTGATGCGATTATTGATATAGAGATAGCTGCAGAGCTGGAGAGTGACATAGGCTAGGCGGAAAAACACCTTTTAATCAAACTCTCGCTATAAATGGCGTCTTTCTACTTACAAAAAAAAACGTGTGAATCATAAGAATTCGAACTATGTAATTCATCCCTAGTAATATTGAAATGGTGATTGAAATTAGCATTAACAAATATGACAATGAACATTAATGATTAAAGAAATTTTATAAGTCAGAATTTCTATTCTTCTATTTTTAGTGCGACCGTTGCAAATCTACAAGCTAAGGTGGAAGGTTTGACAACCACTAACGCTCTTATGAAGGAAGACCTGGCCATTTCCAAGAACACAATGATTCAGTTGGTCGAGGAGAATAATCAGCTGAAATATGCCTTGGGTAAGTTTAATGTGCTTATACATTTGTGGAATTTAGTTTAAATTCGCAACAAAAATAGCAAAAATAATAAAACTATAGGTTGCTTGTCGCGCCGTTTGACATAAAAAATACTTTTCTGAGTTAGGCGTTTGGAGTTTTGCATTTTCTTGTGTGTAGTTCGGGAAAAACTTGTAAATCATTATACATTTTGAATCTTCGAACTCGCTCTCAACAATAACGAAGAGTACAGCTAAGTGTTATTTACCTACATACCCTTTATATATGTATTTTACGTTTATTATCCGTAAACAAATTTATTTTATTTATTTCCCTCTTTTTTAAATAAAACAACACTCTACTAAGGTGTCATATTACATATTCCTTTATATATGGTGTTTATTGTAATTATTGTCAAACTAGTTAGCAGAAACTGTTATGTTATGTTAGTCGACGCGCAATTTTTCGCAGATCTAACCTCACTGATTTGTATTAGATGCGGATACACCTGAGAGTTCGGGAGAGTGTACCTAGAGACTCTCACAGCGAACCATAATTAAACAGTGCATTAGATAAGACACCTTGCAATACGATGAGTCACGTCTCTTTTGTATCGTTTAGTAGGCATTAGTATGCCGCTGGCGTCGCGCGCGCCGCTTCCTCGTCAAATAATAATAGACTTCGATCGACGACCGTTATGCATTACCGCCCCGATGGGTAATTCGAGGAGTCAAATGAAAAAACCCCACTGGGTCAGACAATGTGAGTTAAATCGTACACCCGGTGGATATTTTCATACTGACAACGATTGTAGCGCTTCGAGCGGTGTTTATTTATGTATCCGAACACGTGTGTTTGTTTTTTGTTCAGGTCAGGACATAACCAAAGATAGTAGGATGAAAGTGACGGAGCTGCAGTCGGAGGAAGAGGTAATTTAGTGCGTTGTCGCCGTTTACTATCGTCACATAAAAGTCGAAACTTTATGTTGTAATATTATGTTATAATATTTTACATTTACACTTCATTGTCTTGCAAACAGTTGGCTTGTAGAACACAAAATTCATCATCCTTAATTTTCAGTTATTACTGAAATGCTAAAATTTTTCATATTGCATTAAATGGATAAAACATTTGCTTTCATGTCTCGTTCTCGCGACAGACGAGGAGAACATTATTTGCAATTAATTAAACAAAGCGATGAAGTCATATCATACACTAACTATATCTATGACTTCACGTTAAATATGAATAGGTATTATGACAACTTGATATCATAGTATTGATAAGTTTCTTATCTCAAAATAATAACGTCAGCTGTTTGATAAACACAGAGAATCTTCAAACGTCAAAGAAAATATTTTCATTTGATCAAAGATAAAAATTCATAGAAATTAAATTTAACATTTTAGGAAAAACGTAGCGTAAAAAGCACATCGTCTGACAAGAATAAAAATGAGAAAGACACTGAGTTGGGAAAAGTATTGGAAGAAGAACGAAAGAAGAATCTGGAGCTTCAGAAGGAATTGGATTTGCAAGTCGGTGTCAGTTTGCAAAATATTTCGATTATTATTTGTATTATTTGTACATTAAAATTACTTACATATATCGATTTAAATATTTGATAAATCGTTTTAAAAAATTATCAATTATGATCTATGATCTTTAGGTATCGAATTTCAAATTACGTTTAGTAACATTAGCTCTAAGAAAAATACATATACCTACACATGATCATAAAGAGTCACCGAAGGAACTTTTTTACTGGAAATGTACCTATTTAATTTAATAAAATTTCTTGTCATAATTTCAGATATCTCTGAAAGCTGAAATGGAAGTAGCTATGAAGTTGCTTGAAAAAGATATCCACGATAAACAAGACACAATTATATCTCTACGGAGGCAACTGGATGACATAAAACTGATAAACCTGGAAATGTATAAAAAACTGCAGGTAAGATATCTATTCATTTATTATACATACGAGTACATAATACAATAATGCACAATATAAGATAATACTAAGATAACTTCCTCAAACATTCAATTCAATAAACTAACATTTCAGAATAATAATTTAGTATGCCTATAATTGCCTATATATTAAAATATAATAATCAAATATTGTATGCTTGCTAACAAACTAATTTCATCGTGAACACAATTTGTAAGAAGCTTGGAATTTATTTTATTTCTGACAATAATTAATTTGATTTCAGTTAAATCAATACAATCACGTGTACAGTAGCTAAACACTAATTTATTGCTCATATTTATTACTTATAAAATGTAGGATTTTGTACCCTTTAATAAAACCTTGAAATCGCCTATTTCGTAACGCTGCTTATCGTGCCTTGAGATAATTTGCGTTTGACCTCTCGACATTGCATTTTGTTTTTGTTTCATGAATTCCAATCCGACACAGTTTATTAGTTCAATAGGTAAATAAAAAGCGGACTTTGTAATTTTTCTAAATATATAAATATTTTTCTTATAAAACGAAAAGTTAAAGTTCGACGATCACACCGCTTAGTTGATAAAAAATACAATTTAATTTGTCAGCCGCCGTGGGAAGTTTCAATGACATTGACGCCATTTAAATGTAATGAGTTGTTGCGTGCTATAGTAACGTTGGTTACGCAATCCCACGCGACCAGTTTTTGGCGAAGGCCGCGCACTCGGCAGCGCCGCGTCGGTGGGCGCGCGGTGCCGCCGACGGGCTCTGCACAGTTCAGTGATTCATTCGCGCTTGTGCGTTTTCTTTTCGAACCCAACTTAGTTTGTTTTCGCGCCTTTGAACTGCGCTTCGGCCGCGCGGGCCCGCCTAAATTCATACACCGCCGTCCATTTTACCCGAATTGATTTATTTTTCCCAACTTTTCATTTTATCTCCCCACTTAGTGTAATTTGATATGCTCATCCCTGTTGTATAACCGATTGTTTCAAATACTAATGCAATGCTGTATTCATCAATGCGGCGCTTGTTGTACGGAAGGAATGCGAGATGGAACTGACGCAGAAGGGCGAAATGGTCTCCAGGCTTCAGGGGAAGGCTGAGCAAATTGGCAAAATACTGCACAATCTCGAGAAATATAACCACTTCCTAGGACCCGACCATGACCTGGTCAAAGCTCTCAGATCTCCTACTAACGATAGCCTTGCGGAAAATTTAGAATCGTTCAGGGCGCATAGTAGCGGCCCAAAGGGTACAAAGTCAAAAGATGAAGGCCCGCCCAGTAAAAAAATTAACCTGCAGGAAATACCACCGTTTCGCAAACTTAACAACGTCGACAAGACGGCCCCGCGGACCGGAGAGTGATGGAATTGAGTATCCCACGGACCATTCATTGTAAATATGTTTAAATTCATATCCATCCATAGGGTGGTATTTCCTGTTAGCGAACATAGAAATATGTGTATTTAATAGCTAACATAATTACATAGCGATGCTTATATATTTTGAGGATAATATAATGGTTAGGTGTTATTTAAATTTCAGTGTATCATAGAATTACCTAAGTCCATGTTATTAGCCTCATAATATTAGATATAACGTAATCAAACATTTAGATTATGTATATTTGTGTCACATTACTAACGGACTAAGGATCTCACAAACATTGTCTCCGCTCGATCGAGTTAGAGTATGTTAATGTTTATATAGCTAAATTGTACTTACTGGCTTTGTTTTAGGAATGTGAAAGTTCCTTGAAACATAAAACAGAGCTAATAGCCAAATTGGAAGCAAAGACTGAGTCAATGGGCAGCACGATACATCAGCTCGATGAAAAGTAGGTTTAATATTTTATCATTAATTATACGCATCGAGCGGACCGGACTCGCGCCGCCGTGAGGACCCGAACAGTGCCTAGACCTCGTGTCGACATTGCGTTGTTACAAATTAATTATATATAATATTATCAAACGCTTCACATATCGAATGGTCGATTTCGCACTTAGGTGTGAGCGATGCACCGCTTGCTGGACTTAAGGATATAGTCGACTTACCGTTCGGTCGTATTGGCAAACCCTCACAATTAACTCGCTGAATGTTATTTGAAAACGATATTTTGATAATATATATTTTGGTATAACTGTTAAATGATTTATAATATTAACGTGAGACGGCAATACGCTACTGTTGCTTTGGCTTACTCGTTGCTGTGGTGAAGCAGGATTAGTTGTAATATTTATTGAATATGATGTTAAGTTTGTTTTGATTTTTGTTATTCTCAAAACTGTCGGTCACAAATGATTATACAATACGAATCACCTAAAAGTACTAATGATTGTTCACTGGATATAATGTAAGTAATCATTGTTATTCATGTTATAGTTGACATTTCTTTATATAAATTAATCGAATCTAGTCCCTTCGAGAGTTAAAAATTAGTACATTTCATTATGTAATATCGCAATAACTAAGTGTTCTGTAAAGATTAACCGTAATTGTGGAGTATTAAATTGTTATTAAATCCATGGGATGATTAAAATTACGGATTATGTTTATTAACTTTGATCTCAGCGATGTAATCGATCAGTATTGAAAGCTATAGAGAGCGAGAGCATACCGCGCAATATAATGGACGTGTGTTAGTTTTAGTGTTAAATGTGTGCAATCCGGAAACATTATATGTTGTTTTCTTTTATAATTTTGTAATCTGGGAACCTTAGCTATATGTAAGCATTCTTTGTAATAAAGCATTATTCAGCCGCAAACGGTTATTTCATTTAACGGGTACCGGTGGAATTCGCTTGTTTTACTTTATGTTGATTGTGTAGGTTTGCCATTGTCACTCCCCTGTGTTTGCATGACCTCGTGTGACCAGCGGCTATTATTTCGTACGAATACGATAACGCACTGTAAATACCATTATTCAACGTTTGCCTCTTATTGTATTTACGCCTACTTTTGTTTAATTTGCATCTGATATTTATTATTTACGATTCCTTAAAGTAGTAATTCATTTAGGTAAAACAATTTCTTTTGCTATTATTATGTTTTTTATTTATGTTTGTATTGTAGAGTTGTTAACGTGAGATATCGTGAAATAATAATTTGAATTCGACTCTATATTTATTGTCAATGTTGGTACTTGCGCAAAAGGTTTTAAACTTTCTATAATTACATGGCGTTTGATTATAAATTATTATTCATTAAAAGTACATCGGTTTCATGCTTCGGAATACGTCAACGGCCTATGTTGGTACTTGTTACGGTATTCTTGCGATTATGTAAATCTTTAAACTACGAGTATGTCGAGTAAACATGTCGTGTTAAGGTTGAACACCTACAAGACATGTATTGGACATGTTTCAATTATGGAATATTTAATATTGTGTCTAGAGCTGCTTGGGTTGTACTAAAAGCAAACGATAATTTCCCTATACTTGAGTGCTTTTATCAAAATGACTATATTTCAGAACAGAAACATTACTATTCATCGTTACGTTTACTAGACAAATATCTTCATGAAATTCTAGCCTAGCCTACAGTTATAAAATTACTTCTACAAATCAGACACCTTCAGCAATGTAAAGGACAATATTATACTTAAATATTTGCATATATACATACAATCGGTCCTATTAATTTTTTTGCCCGTTCTACTTTAATGGGCGTCATGTATACATGTTATTTATATAACAATGAAAAAAATAAAAAAACAGACGAAACACTTCAAATAATAGTGAAAATTTGAACCAACGTCATGGATTTTACAAAATATGACATTTACGCATGTCTCAAACATGTTCTAAAATTGAGAAGCGCTTCTAATAATTATGCACTTACAACTCAATCACTACTGCCGTACATAATACCTAATCAAATAACATTACGCTTATTAATATTCATATTACATAAATGAAAATATTAAACATATCCGTAAATAATCTGGTTTCCACTACTGGAGACAGATGATTAAATTATAGATTAAATAAAAAGATATATATGCAGAAGTATTATTTAACCACTGTCGCAATACACGCGATACACACCAGATTACAGGAAGATAAAACGTTAAAGAAAAACCTAGAAGAGTCTGCGCGATCACTCGGACAGAAGGCGGCTGCGGCCGAGACGCGGGCCGTCGCCGCCGAGGGGGACCTGCGGATTGAACGCGAGTGGAGAATATCGTTACAGGCAGGTCACACTCCTTAGGGAACAATAATACATAAATGAACACAACCGGGCGTAGCCAGGGGGAGGGTTTTGGGGGTTCACACACACGCCCCCCAAATAATAACCTGGTTACGCCCGTGAATCAATAGCACCTACATTATTATCCGAGCCCATTACTAGCGCATCACACAAGTCCCTAAGAAACTAAACGGATGCATTGCTCGCCGCGGTTCTGAACACTTGCAGTACGGCTTTGAATGTAGAAGTACTCAACTGAGCAGACATCTGAACGATAGTCTTATATTTTATTCAAATATGTGTGTCATGTTAAGATAGAATCCTAGTATTTTTTTAAACATGTCCGTAAAACTTGAAAGTATATTGCGGTTGCTTACCTGAACTTATCTTTGGTCTTCTTATTTTAATAACGAATATACAATAACTTGGTAAATATGGATGTAACTCAAATATCTATATATCTATTGTTGTAGTTACTCTAAATTAATTTGAAATCTACTCATGACTAACAATCGTTTTATTAAACATCTTAAGTTTTTGTATCTGGTTATAAAGTAATGTTATGTAAACAAAATGTTACCATGACCCCTTTCTTTAATTATAATTTATTGAATGATTTTACAATAAACTGCATAAATTAACGCCAGACCTACACACCTAGGCGGGAGTTATTATTCAAATTTTATGCAAATGATGACAATTAATCTTATTTGTACAAGACTTCTGCATTTTCATCGAATGTAAATTAATGACACCATTGACAGGAATCCATGATGCGGGACCGAGATAAGATATCGATACTCACGCAGGAAGTCGAGTCGTTGAAGTCCATCGGGCAGGTTAGTTCAACTCGGTGACCTGGTCTGGGTATCTGCCAGTAATATATTTTTTTATTTTATCCGAAAAGTCACAGTCAATGGATCACCGCCGCCAATAAAAATCAGTAAATATTGTTGTTAAAATTACGTATTAAAATAGGGCTATATTAACATTATGTAATTGTAACACGAAATTTCCGCAAATATTGTAAATACTTTCCGTACTATTATATGCTTTATAATCTTACAGTTCATATAGATAGTCAATAAACATTTTAACACTTTTGACACTACTCAACCTTGTGTAATGTAGATACGTAACTATATATCTATTTTAGTTATATTATAGTAACATTAAGATTGTTTTAAACTTTCCCAGAAATATATCTCACTACAAGAAGAGCAACATCTTCTTAAAACACAGTACAGTGAAGCACAAAAGACTTTGGAAGAAGTGGGGGCGACTCTGAGCGAGAATAAATTGCAACTGGCCGAGTTGTTGGAGAAGGAAGCTCACACCGCTACGAGCGAGGAGGCCTCGAACTGGACCAACGATAGAGATGCAACTGCATGTGCAGCGTGCGCTAAGGAATTCACTATAGCTAGGAGAAAGGTAGTTTTTAGATATGTTTGGTTGCTCTTAATTTATGAACATTGTAAACCTTAGTATGCAACTAGAATATAGACCCGCTAATACTAAGTATTAGTGACAACTTTATTTGTTTATACTATATTCTATTATTCGTTTTTGGTATTGATATTAATATTGTTTACCATAGTTATTGTTAGTAACGTTGTTTAATTTGAAATTTAGTATGTGTCGGAATGTTACTAAAAGAAAACCATTGCATTGAATGTTTAAAGAAATTGCTGTTGCTTCATCAGCTGTCCAATTACCATAATACAGGCATTTAATTGCGTTATTTAGAATGAGATAGCCGTATGGACTCGTCCCAGTAAAAGTAACAACGAATACAAGTAAAACATGTATGATGTTCATTGAGTAACTTGTAACTAATAAAAGAATTTGAATTTGAAAATGTTATCCTCCCCCGGTTGCGTTTTACAAGTGTCAAGTGTGTAAAGCGCGCTGTGCGGTGTTGCAGCACCACTGCCGGCGCTGCGGCCACATCTTCTGCGGCGCGTGCAGCGAGCGCACGGCCGCGCTCGGCGCCGGCGCGCGCCCCGTGCGCGTGTGCGACGCCTGCTTCGCCGAGCTGCGCCGAGCCTGACGCGCCCGCCTCCACTGTGCCACGACTGATCATATATACTGATGTTTGAACGATGACTGCCCTCTGACCCCCTATGTACCCTAACGGCATAAGCGCTTGTCCCCACTGGAACCGTTCCTTGGCATATTCAACGGAACTCCAAATTGCTTCTTCTTGAAATGTAAGTCAATATTTGGCCAAAGTAATATATAGAAAATTGTAGATTTATTAATGTTAATTAGAAACACTGGTTGCACGTGGAATCTACGGTGTTACATGGGTATTAATACTGTAAAGTATTTAGTGTGTCGGTAATGTTATTTCAAAACACGAAATGTCAAATCACATGCTATCTAATGTAAAGGTGATCCACCATTGGTATTGTTTTTGAGTATGATTTTTTCTTAAACCTACTTCTATTTACTTCTATTCTAGTACATTATACAATGTCTCCTGGAAAATAACGTAGAGAGCTGTTTGTCTTCAATCGAGCAATCTATAGGAATATTACTGTTATTAGTGATTAGTAAGATGTCCAACCATTACAAGGTCGACCTCCGAGCCCCGGCCGCCATGGACGGACCGCGCCGGGTGTTTTCAAATCAATTAAGACGATCAAGGATGTAATCACAATACCTTAATGTGTTTCCACTACGTTTAAGGGTTTATATAGAACCAAAATTGAGGCTATCTAACTGTTCAACCCGCTTATAAAAGCATGTAGGAAGTTTAAAATAAAATATTAAATTGCGTTAATTTGTCCCGAACGTGTATAAAAACATAATTATTTAATTTATTGTTATTGTTACATAAACTATATGTTTATTTTGTTATATTACGTTCACAGGTGTAGTCGATTCGATGGGAATAATTTTATTTATAAAACATTTTATTTTACATTTTAGCACACAATTTACATCTGTCGTGATGCGTTATTCTTGTATCAATGTGCTATTCAATTAATGAAATCAGGAAAAATAATCATTTTAATCAACCATCAATTTATTGGAACAACCAAATCGTATATTATATTAACATTTCAACGAATTCTTAAATATTTTTGATGATTTATAAATCGTGTTTTTCTCTCTTTTGCATAGATGGTGCTTCAGTTAAAGCAACGTAATGTGTGTTATTATTACAAATTATTATAATTGACTGTAAATATATAACAATTTGTATAACATTAAATTAAATATACAATTTATCCGAAACATACTTTTATTTTATGTTGAATTTTTACGTTTATTTTTGCCCGTCAAAAATTATTTCACATATAAAATACATTTATAGATGGATCTGTATTGTTTTAAACTTGTTTAAAGCATAATATATTCCAGTATCTGTAACATAGCCTCGGGGTTGTCCTCTGGAACCTGTAACATGGTATTGGAATTACTTACAAATAATAGCTTGTTTTGCTATACAAATATTGAGTAGAAACCGATGACGCCAGCATTGAACAAGCATCCGATTACATTAGAAGCTAACTAATAACTAATGTTGATGATATTAGAAACTAAACGTTGTGCCGTAATCTATGTATTTCAGCGTGAATCGCCAAAACTCATTGAGCTCTTGTGAAAATGAAGCGATCCGTAAATGTACCTAATATTATTTTTGGTATCTAACCAGCTAGTTACCAATAATAATTAGTTTTGAGAACATTAGTAATAACATACCCAGTGTCCTGCCCCGAAAACAGACCAAAGGCTCAACTGTTTTGCAGTTTTATAAAATCCGTTTTTATTCCCTCTAATGGGAATTCTGGTCGCGTCCTTAAATTCCTGAGCGCCAGGCCACTTCAACATGTGAACCCAATTCGTTGCACCTAAAAGGAAATAATCAGTTTGAAAAGTTGGTACCAATAATAAAAATTTCATTTAATATTACCTCTTTCAAGAGTTAGTTTACAAATTAAGGGTTATAAACTATTGAAATCTGAAGGTGCTAAGGTAATTTACTCGATATATTTTAATCGAATGTATTACAGTAAAATAAAATATTAATGCCGATCAAATTAATAACACTGAAAAACATTATTTCAATATTTATAAAATTTCCAAATCAATACAACAAGGAAAGTAATAAATTTGTATTTGAAGCTCGGTGTTTTAAATAACAAAGCTACCAAAGGTATGTCCGTCAATCAAACTTGCAAGTTTCTGTGTACTCACCTGCAAGAGGAGTAACGATATCTAAATTTCCATTGTACACGGCAACTTTCAGTGTTGTCGTGTTCAATATTTTTTCTACTGAAATTTAAAATGAAAAGTATTAGTATATGGCATAAGTATTCGTATAATGGAACTATGTACCGAGACGTGGTACTAGATAGCTAGGTTAAGAATATCTCTAATAAAGAGCATGTATGGCGAGTATAAAAAAGGCAAATAATTGACTGAAAAATAAATTCTGTTCTTCAACTTTAATATAGGAAAAAGAATAGAACAAACCGGAAAATAACTTACAAAAGTTAGTGGATGGTAAAAGGAAGCTATTGTTTAAACCTTGAAATACGCTTTCAGTTATATAGTTCCAACTCAGACTCTGATTGACGACGGTTAAAGTAGGTTTTACATATTTGTTAACTTTGATGGCCAGTCTGTCTAGGGCCTGGTAAGGACTATCTTGGTTAATATTATTAAAGTTTATCATCATCCCGGCTTCCATGGTAATAATATTGAATATAAAATCTTCTAATCTCTCAGCAGAGACATATTCTTTCCGATCGAAGTAGTAACACATTTTTTTTACTAATTTCGTCGTTTTTTCATAAGTTTTTAAATCGATTACTCCCTGAAATTAATGGGAACGTAGTTTACAAACAAAAATCCCTGTGAATTGATTTAACACAAGTTATTAAACATTAAATGTAATGCGCATACTCGTATAAGCTATGATTTGTATGTAATTTTACTTCCTACGTACGCAAAAGGCAAAAGGTACTTTCTCTTTATTATAATCATTAAGCGTTATTAGGCCACTTTGGTGGGCGTATTTAAAAATTGGGAAATTGATTTTCTTTGCGATAAAATTAAGTTTTACTTTGCAGTTCTTACACATTTCCTGTGAACTGTGAACCATTTTTCATAATACTCAACTTAAGATTTTATTCAAATCAGTTGCATCGCGAAAGCGTAACAAAACGATTAAGTTTTCCGTATTCGTAAAAGCTTTACCTATGATTTCGTATTTCACGTGACATTTTTTAAATCGCACGTCTAATCAGCATGCCTATAAACACAAGCGTTCTAATGCAATGAAAACCTGTATTAATAAGCTTGTTGTAAAATTATTTTCTGTCACCTGGAGTTTTCTTATTTACTATTTTCTATTGGCCAGTAATCCACATTTTTAAATTTAATTACACTAGATGTAATTCAAGCATTTTACATAAAAAGACATATAAAAATCATATTCCAATGGTTAATAATTTTAAAATATAGCCACTTGCCCAGAAAAGAATCGTCATCATTTAAAATTACAGATTGTATTAAATAGTGATTAAGAAGTTAATACGTAACTATCTTACCATGTAATAAAGGAAGTTTGATTGCGCCAATGTACTTTGTTTTGGATCTACCCATCCGCTTCCAATTCCAATGCCTTTCAAATTGATTTTAATATGTTTTCTTTGTATAGCCTATATAAATGTAATCACAAAGTTAGTAATCAAACATAAAAGTTCAGCTTAAAATAGTAGGTATGTTATCATTCATTTTGCTTTTAAAATTATATTAAATTAGTTAATAAAAAATCGTTTAGCACAATAACTCTGTAAGACCCACCGTATGTAAATAATACCCCAACCGTGGACATAATTTACCTCCATAACTTTGACCGAAAAGATATGTAGGCGTTTTGCGAAACTCCTTGTGTCTTCTGAAGAAGGCTTTTATTGCTCTTAGCAAATCTTTCGCTGGGAAATAACGCCAATGTTATGTTACACAATTCTCAAAATGTTACGAAAGGCAAGCTATTGTAACTTTCGAAAAGTTTGGGTTGTAGTGACGGCTCTGGTTTACGACGCATTGCGTATTTATAAACCTACTTTATGAATTCTTATTTCACAAAACACAAAAACGTATTTAAGGTCTGCATTTAAAAAGTTAAGTGTCTACTTGATAAATTAGATCTAAAAGCGATGTGGTAATGATTCAAGAGAAAATTTTAATTGTTAACATTGTAATGTTAGCACATAATTAGCGTCAATCAAACTGTTTACCTGCGTCCTTATCAGATTTAACAAACAATGAATCGTCTTTTGCATAACTAAATCCAGTGCCCACGGGATGGTCTATTAACAGCACATTTCTTCCTTTCACCTTAATAAGTCCGAAAGTATTAGAAACAGTATATATTGAAATGAAATTAACTTTGAACATTCTAGTTTGATATTAAAAAATATATGCACGTTGCTAGATAAAACTTAACGAATGTTAGATGTAAGCCCTTATTAAAACTTAATCACGATACGTACACTTAATTTTTTTAAGATAATGTAAATCAATGAAAAACGTACCTACCCATGTATGGTTTCGAGGCTGCATGTCCATATTCAAAGGGCCTATTTCTGCGAAGTTAGCGATTCCGCTGGCTGCCAAACCCGGGCCACCCTGAATCCATATTATAAGTGGCTTTCGATCGGCTCCATGCAGAGTTCCATCTGCGTAGTACAACCAGTAAAATAGAAAAGCTCCGGGTCGGACTTCCACATATTTTTGAACGCTTTTCCAAGGACGACTTCTTAAAGCTTCTAAGTAAGGATTCTTTTCTGAAAAATGTTGAAATTTGTACACATTCTAATAAAAAAAATCGGGACTGATTGTATTTTTTACATGAAAATGTTTTTCTGCGTGTCATTATGAACCCGAGTACATTCTCGATAAAATGCGTCTAAAATGTTTATTGGCGTGCACCTAGAGGCGAATTCTTTCGATGCCCTAAGTGGATTTTTAGTTGTATTTCAACCCTTCTTCTCCGTTTGATGACGTAAACACTTAATGGCACAGGTGCATTAACAGTCTAGGTACCTACATATATACATTTTCAGAATACAACATCTCTTGATATAACATTATATCAATTTATTAGACATATATTACAATTTTTTTGGTGACAACAAAAGCGTTTCATTGCTAACTGACGGTAATTATTGCGAAAGCTTTGTTATTAATTTTTTCACGTTATAACCTTTTCTGTCACCTAAAGCAATTTCCTGGTGGGACGAGTAGATGGATTGACTAGTGTTATGAACAATATTATCAAAAAAGCAGTTATTAAAAAACATGTAAAACTTTTTTATAATTACCATTGCATTTTGTCTCCGTTATAAATTTCAATATTGTTATTGTAAAATAGATATATTTTTTTTTACAATAGAACATTTCACAAATTCACAAGCAGAAATCGTATATACACTGATATTCACATGTGCGCAACCGAAACGCTCACCACCGATTAACGTACACGAAACAGACTACTTCGCACGGTGATATCATCTGATCTCTTGTGTTCAGGATAAATGAGGCAATTAGGGAATTTAACAAAATTAAACATGATCATGCATCCTGGTTACCATGAAGTTAAGAGTTCATCACGTGCTTCCCATTAGCAAATAACACATAGACATAGACAAAAAACACATAGGCGAGTATAATATAACACATGTACAAATGTTTCACGTTCAATCAATCTATCGTTTTCATTCCTCGCGTTCTATGTGCTGCCGTTACGTGTTTTGTGTCTGTACTGATATAAAGGACTAACAGGTTGGCATCTAGGTACACTGTAAAGGTTGTTATTTGATATTTCAATAGAGCCAAGGTTACTGCTCTCTATAAGGTTCAGTACGATAGCGCCTTTATTACCTATTCACTAAAGGTTGAAGAAGTAGACCATTTCAGAACATAATTAATTTATTAGAATAACAGACTTACAAATGACCCAATTATACTATCATCATTGTTAACTTTTTTAGGCCTCGAAAGTTTACTGACACTGGTGCTCGAAGACGTCTGTGTGTTGTGTGGAGGGAACCGGCCACTGTTCACATAGCGTGGCCTCTTTTGTGAAGTAGTTTCTAGAAGAGAATATTTTGTCGGTGAGACTTGAGAAGCTCCGACGACATGTCCGCTGGGAGCGCCCACAACACCGGGCCGGTATGTTATCTGAGCTTCTTGTACGCCATCATGAACGGGCTTCACGTGCGCTGAAATATGAAAATCACAACATCTTGCATATATTTTTTATCTTATGAAAAAAAGTTAATTGGTATAATATGTGCTGTCGGATATTAAATGCTCCATGCAATTATCAGGCACTTCAAATCAGGAAACAACCAACGTATCAACGTGCTGCTTAGCGACAGAGCCTACTGGATTGAAGGAGTATAAACCATCAGACAGAAGGTATTGATTTCAAATAATTATTTTATTTTTTAACATAGTTTTAAGGCTCAAGCATCTATTATTCGAAATATTAAACATTAAACAAACCTGATGGATTCTGGGCTAACGGTGGTCTATACATGTTATCACCGAAAACACCTCCAGATGCATAAGGTGGTCTTGTTGGCGGGTAGCTTGGCTTTATAGGACGAAAAGTAATGGCGGGCTTTTTCGTAGTTTCATAATATTGGTGGTGAAACGGATACAAATAGTTAAACAGACCACCGTTGAAAAAGCGATTGTCTTTATGTCCATGTCTTCTTTGTGATTGAGTCGTAACTAGATGGACAAAGAGACATGTTTTATAAATATTATGTATTTACTATTATCTGTATTATAAATTGTGTGACTTCTGCATGCTATAATAAAAGCCTATAGTAGGTACCTTCGTACCTATTTGTTGCATTGAAAAAGACTCAATTTGTCAAAATGTGATGTACTTCTTAAAATCACGCAAAAATTAACAATCAATCGTATAAAGACCCTTCTTTTCTGTTGGCCACTCTGGACAAGTGTCCATGACTCCACGCACCATTACCAATGCTGTCAGATTATAACCCATAACCGACATTACCGATGAATATTTTGATAATAAAATGATAATTACTCTAAATATATAACACTTATTAGCTATTTGGTATACTAATTTGACTGTCAAATCATAGACATGGGGGGCTTCATAATCTTTAAATGGCCAGTATGTACCTCATGGATGTATGTACCTCAAATATGTCGGTTAAAGACGAGCCTGGTCGTACGAAAATAGTAAACTGCAATCACTTAGGCCCTTCTATCCCTTGTATCTAACATATCTACCTACTTACCTTTCTATCGAACTTTCAAGGCGCTCAATGCAATCTAGTATTGGCGAACCTTATATCAATATTACCATCGGAATATAATTCAGATGGTGGCCACGCCTATTTATAAGATTACCTAAGAAATAAAAGATTTTCCATGTTATTTTGTTCCTTTATATTTTTCTCCACTATAAGCGACTGCTCGTCAGTCAAATATGTAACTTTTAAGAAACCGTTAGAAATTGAATAATACAATTATATAGAATAAACGCACTCAATCCGATTTAATATTTCTGTCATGTATTGCGTTCGTTCCGTCAAACGCTTACTTGGTTTATCGCATAACCTTGTTCTTCGTAATTCTCCACACATTACTTCCTTTCGCAATAAATCTTCAATAGTTCTTATATTGATACGCCTCTACAATTTCCTGCCTTTTACATACGTATAGAACAAGATACAATTGTAAAAATATAGTAAATGGTTGCCTTGGTATTTAAGTGCAATAGAAAAAAGATTTCGACTTCTCTTTTTTCTTAATAACTATTACTATAAATCTTTTATCAACCCACTGTTGGACACGGGGCTCGCCCGGTACTGTGGAACACGTGGAGCATATTCCACTACGCTACTCCAGTGCGAATCGCTGCAGATAAGAATTAGGTAGTAGTTACTATCCCTATCTAAATATATGTATCGATATAGTATTTTTATTGATCAATATAATACATTTCATATAATATAATTACTTACAATTATTAAAGAAAATAATGTTTTGTATTTCAATAAGTTCTGCTAGATTGTTTAGTTCAATGCACTCAATGTAAGAACTTGAACAATTACGTACAGCAAGGTTATTAATTTGTTATCGACTTCATCTGTTTATTTCCGAAACCTATTATATTGATATACGTAACTAAAGTTAGTCAAAAAAGCGTATGTTATATAATGATCTAATATCTCATATCTACGAGCTTTAATTATAAATAAACATATGTACGATGTTTTATATTGCACATTAGCAGAGTACATTTACATTTTATTCGTGCACGAGATACTTGATCATGTATTTAATAATTAAATTACCTATTGCCAATTCATAAATAGTAAATACACATGCTTAATAAATTTAGAAGTGCTTAAATAGAAATTAGCAGATTATAAATAAAACATTAAGATTTTTCGTTTTTAAGATTATGCGAAAGTCTAATATCTGTTTACTATAATTTTAGATGGAAAAGAACTAGACATAACAATAATATTAATTAAAATTTATTTCCAGTGAAATTTATAATTTTCAATCAGTACACAAACGAATTCTTCCTCTGTAAGTTTGTTCATAAGTAAAGTACTATAGCTGTTAAAAAGGTGATGATTTATAAATGTGCGATTACTTAAATGATATCGCCAATTCCAAAAGACCTATAGAAAACTCTCTCTCAAAAACAATATATTGTTATTCGTAGATAATTATTAACCAAGTACGTATAGGTACGCGGACGATAAACTCGTAAATAAATTCAATTTTAATAATTCGTTGTAAAAACCAAAGCTTTCCACTAAACTGTAATAAAAAAAGAAAATAACTTACTAGAACTCAGATCATTTTCATCGTAGTCTTCAATATCACCGCAGTCGTCTGGTGCATCTTCTTGGGGTTTTTCAACTAAACTGTCATCAGCGAAATTAGATGGAGCGAATAAATTATAAAATGACCCAAATGTTCGCGGTCTACTATGGTCCCATCGAGTAATACGCTTGTGTGGGGCAATTTTATTTGTGGGACACGGAGCAGGATTCACGGTCACTGCCTCTAACCGAACGAGAAATACAAACACCTGTAGATAAAATTTTAAATCACACAATATTCATAACACTACATAATATCATTATATTTCACGTAAACATACAATTATCAGTTTTAGCAGGCAAAGACGTATTAGGTTCTCCATTTCCGTGTTCCTCTTTTCGCGCGTTTTGTTTTTTATTAGAACTAGAGAATTGTTTGTTGAGCAGTTACTTGGCTTTATGCTTCAAGATCCAACGCATATCTGAACGCGGATTTAAATTCACTTTTCGTTAAAGCGCGAGGTCTCCCACGCGAACGCAAAATGAATGTAAAAATCCTTGGGCAATGACCGCCCTGAGACCTGGCAAATTTTAAATGGAAAATGAAAATAATGAAATCCTCTAATACATTAATTAATCCCACGTAAATGTATAATTTCAAATAAATAAAATAGATATTAACATTGAATACAAAATTGGTATGAACTCTTAAATGACATGTCCATAATTTTTTGGTGCTGTAGAGGCGATGTGTGTTTGTACAGTATTGACGGATGATCATGCGAGCGTCGGGTGCATAAATGAAATTCCGAATAGTTTTCTTCAAGGCTTACTTATGTGAAACTTATACTAAGATATCAATAACAGAAGAAATGGCGTGTGCCGAGAGCGGTGATCTCTCCGGACTCTCCAATCACACCAATAGGCACCTACAATACGCCACAAATTGTTACCAATCAATATTGCAATAGAAACCTACGCAGATTACCTTAATGAACTCGTTACCTACTTATCTTCGTTATGGACCCAAAAATGCCACTATAATGAATATCCTAATGCAGACAGGACAGGTAATGCACTATTTTAAAACAAATCATCGCATCATGCAAACAGGCAAATTAAAATATCTTTAATATTCCATGTGAATATTTAGAACGAAGTTCCTTATTTTTACATTTTTGAGATCCTGTAGACGTTCTCCCACCAGTGAAAGAGTGTACATCATATAACCTTTTTTTCTTTCTAAGATATAATCTTCAAAATACAATAGGTCCCTACGATGCTTCCATAAAAGTTTGATAAAAATGACCTACTACTTGATTACAAACCAACCTTGAACATACATAAAACAATTGTTAGTTAATAATTCAAAATGGATTATGCCGTTGCTGGACCTGACATATTTAAACTTTTAGGTAGTTACACTATAACATAAGCATCAAGAAGTGCACGAAACAAATAATTTTGCAAGCTCAACTGTCTCATAACTTATTTTTTACATAATATGAGATTGCACTTTAATCCGCAGCTATAAAAGAATCTTTGTCCAACATAAATAACCAGATGACGAAACCTAATGTTACACCACGATGAGAATTATACTTTTAACAAAATAAAATACCTTATAGGATATGCGTGACGAATCGCAAGATACCATAAACGAGTATGATCTTATAATTGAGTGCGATTGGGTAAAATTGTTGCTTAATTGAACAAAATAAAGCTAAATAAATGCTTAGAATTCCAACAGTCAGTGACTCAATATGACTACATTTCTAAGATACATTAGGTATAGTTCGTCTTAGTCTAGTTTCCTAATAAGTAGGTACCTAATTGTGTTTTCATTAAATACATGTGTTAATGCGGTCAACATACCGGTCTGCAAAGTAAGGGGTTTTTAGTTTGTTTCCTGTGTGTAGGTATGTGAATGATGAATTTACATTATGATTTGTGTGTTATCCTTATTTGTGTGTTGTCTATTTCGCATAAAACTTATTATCTAAGAAGCATAACCTGCTTGTTTGTTATTTATTATCATTTATATTCATTGTATATATTATGACGGCTTCAAAACACTAGTTAACTAGTGTTAACTGTTAACTAGTGAGACTCAGAGTATCGTATATAACCACTAGAATACCATAGCAATAAAACCTGAATCATCAATTTGATTTCTATGCTATACCCGCAAAATATGGGCAATATGGGAAAGCAAAGAATTACAGCGAAAGTAGAATGATTTGTGTTCATACTTGACAACTTTGAATTGATTTTTTACTAATAACAGAAGAGATGATTCGGTATAAAATTCTACATTTGCACAACGTGCTAAACAATTTTTTTTTAAGAGATAACAGTGAGCGCTGGTGTCGCGACAGACGGTAATGGTAAAATCTCGATCTACCCTATTAGATATCTTACTTGCTTTATTGTTTTTCGGACTATTATACAACTCACCACTCTAATGGTATCGTATCACACGACACTTTACACTTCTCATATGTTTCATCTGTTATAATAAGAACCACTAGCTTATTATGATTATGCAACTAGTTTAGATCCTCCAGTCCGGACCACCACTTATATAGTTCTGGAGTAGAATGTCCTTCAAACAGACAAGTAGTTTATAACTGTTTGTAGGGAAAAGTCTAGTGTATGCGATGTCGGCGATGTGCGACATTAATTTGAATCTTACAAGACAGCAGTAAGTAGTTATTGTAACTTTAATCGAAAGGATGAATTCCAAAGTGTTAA
The DNA here is from genome assembly GCA_018245675.1 of Agara michaeli. Taxonomy (NCBI): domain Eukaryota; kingdom Metazoa; phylum Arthropoda; class Insecta; order Lepidoptera; family Hesperiidae; genus Agara; species Agara michaeli. Next base: position 21,620 of record DWDX01000067.1, on the reverse strand, counting down.
TACATAATATGTTACATTAAAAACCGTGTACGCTGTCATTGTCAATACTGACAATTGTCATGTCTGTGTTCACCGTTCATTGATTCAAGAAATTCAATAGATTTAATGATTTCATTTAATTCTTTTGAAATGCATCCTTAAAACTTTGTGTTAAATAACAATGGCAAAACAAGTAACAGTATATTTAGGATATGAAGATGAAGGTATAGAGGGAAGGTTATCAAAAGCCAATTACACCGTCGATAAAATTGGAGGATTACCTGTATGTTATAAATTTAGTAATTACCTATTTAAGTTTAATAATATAAATTCGAAATGTGACTTATCTATTCCTACAATCTAAAATAAATACCCGGTTTTCATATTCTTCGTCTTTATTAATTATTGCTATGTAAATATTAGATAGATATTTTCATTGATTTGCAAACATCTAGTCAGTTGTGTTTATTGAAACTGAACCATTTATATTAATTTTTTGAAACGTAATTGTCTTTTCAGGATTGGCCACCCTTAGAGAACTTGAAGTTTTGTACCAAATGCCCTCTATGTAATTTGCATAGGCTTTTAGTTGTACAATGTTGTGCTCCTATTCAAAATTCTCTTTACATTCGCACTTTGTATGTTTTCGCTTGCATTAATCCCAACTGTTGGAACCAATCTGAAAGGTAATTACAATCATTATGTATGCTAAATAATAAGATTTGGGTAATCAGGTTTGTAATAAGAAGAAATACTGTTTCTTCTATAGTAAAATTAAAATTACACTTCCGGCAGTTGGACTTGTGTGAGGAGTCAGATTGAAGACAAGGATCCAATTGTGGCTCCTGCTACTGAAGTAATGCCGTCTGTTGAAACTAACCTAAGTTGGTGCCAAGGCTCAGATGAGTGGGATGACAATGACAATGGCAATAGCTTCATGAATATAGACAACAGCCCCAGTTCCAACAATGTTCCTCAGAGGTAATTTTTTTAGGAAATTGTCTAGTCTATTTTTTAAAAATCAGTGTTCCAGTTCTAAACAACTATGTTGCTTAAAAACTGATGTGCAACTTTTTTCTTTGCCAGTATTTTATTTAAATTCGTTTGATAAACAGGTTATTCTATTTATCCACATTAAAACAGCCACCTAAGGTTAATAGTGGGAGACGCCTGAAACACTTGAACCATTAGCTTATCACTGGTGCATTAAGTTAATTGACCAGAATCTGTCCTCTTTTGTTTAAGGAACTCTGATGATGAGGATGAGAGCAACTCATTTGACCTAGAAGCTATGGAGCAGGCTCTTGGCAAACTACAAGTTTTTGATGCAACTAATGCAAACAATTTTCCAATACAAGGTTTGTCCATAAAATTATTACTGTTAATAAGTATGCGTTTTAAATACCCCTTCAGCAATTTAATTACAGCATATAATATTGTGACCAGATCAATAGCCTGTTATAAATTTGTTATTTAGCTTAAGTGTACAGTCTATGTAAAAAGCAAATATGGTGAATTGAAGTGTAAACAAATTGGTTTGGTTATGTCAGATATTTTGATTTATATCATGTGAGTCCAGGGTATTGTTTACACAACTAATCTACATTATAATTTAACCAATACATAAAAATAGCAATAGGAAACTTATTATTAGTTTAATGTTTATAAGTGTTTTAGGAGCTGTTGGAGTGCCAGTAGCTGTCGCTGAAATTGAAGGCAAAGATGATTGTGACCTGGTGACTGTCGACACTCCCACTGTACCTACCAGAAACATTGAATCCTTATTTCAACAAGTATGTTTTTTATAAATCCTATATTAACATTATCCAAGATGTGTGGAGATCCACTAAAAATACAGCCAGAAGCGCGGAATTATGGGAAAACCAGATATTTTATAAACGTGGGTAAAACTATATATTTTTTCAGGAACTTCTAGCAGTATATGTATATTAGATTAAAGTTTCTATTATCAGTACTATCAAATATCAAATGGGTTAATGGCTAATCCATTGATTGAGTGATTTTGAATGGAATTGAAGGACTCTGGGGAGATTTACATATAACCAAGCAAAACAAACTGGGACCGAATTCATAACGTGCTTCGGAGCACAGAAATTTGCCCACTATCGACCACCCACCCAAGTTCTGACTGTGCCTTAGTCGCTTAAGTTACAGATCACTAGTTGTTTGGAACTCTACAGGGCTCCTACTGCTTCTTGTTACATATATTTAAGAGTAAATATTAATTATATACTATTCTCTTATTTTTCTGTAATATATATTCCAGACTGCTGAACTGCCACCAGATATTCGGAGTCGTCTTACTTGCGGCCAGCTTCAATTTGTACCCAAATACATATATTTAGAGAAAGAATCGAAGAAGCAATGCAACAATGACGATAAAGTTATTGAATTGCTCAATAAATACAGGAGAGAGAATGGTATGCTTTAAAAATAAAGATCAAAATACTTTTACAAAACAATTAAATGATCCTATCAAAAAATATGATTGCAAAACGGTTTTATAACACTTTAAGTTAATACCCATGTGGGCATTAGTGGGCCTTAATGGAATATGGGTGACATTATGTGTTATTTACATATTTATGTTGAATTAGCACTGTCATGGTATAGCAAAACATTAATTAAGACAAAACATTCATCCCAGAAAAACATTTCAACTATCCTAAAGTAAACCATAGCAAATGTTTTATTTATATTGCATCAATAGGAAATTGAACAAAATACTATGCAAATTGTTCCTTGATAATAGATAAGATTAAGTTGATGTGTCTCTTCAGTTTAACTTAATTCTATCTTAGTGTTTGTAAGTAAGTAAGTAGTTCATTTACATGCATAAGCTCACGTTTTAAACAAAAAATTTAACAATATTTCCCTAATGTATTTGTTTGTAAAAATGTTTCTCATAGTTGGCATAGATGCCACTAAATAATTGTAATATGTTAACCTTAGCTATATAGAAATTAGAGACATGCTAGCCTTCGATTGCATTATCTTATTTGCGTTTATTTAAAATGTATTGATGATGCACAATCATAGACAAAGACGAAGACGTTTATTTACACAAATATGGGTACATTTAAAGATTTTACAAAATTATTGTTTCAATCCATATTTTGCCTTTTACGACGTACAAATTTAAGAAAGTCAAATAAAATTACAATAATTATTTATTGTCACTGTCATTTATTGTCATTTATTGTCACATATATAAGATATTTAAAATCAACATAAAGTCCTTTAACCTCAGATATGGACATAAGCAACAACGTCGGTGCGCCGGGTGTAGGAGGTGCTAGGGCCGCGGGCGGGGGCGGTGGGGGCGGCGGCGGCGAGGCGATGGCGGGCGGCGAGGACGAGGTGTATGAGGACGCGCCACCGCTGCACGGCGACCGGTTGTTCCATGCGTTCGTCACGCGCCTGCAACGCAACCCCGAACAGATCCTACGGTCATAGCCTCTTGTAACTCCTGCAGCCACCAAAAATATGCAAAATTAATAGCACCACTAATATGCAAATGATATATACATATAATATATAACATAAATATTATGATCAGCGATAGCCTCATATCACTACCATTCAAGCCACTGGCCACCCTGAGCAGATTTGTGTTAATGTCGAGTCAAAAATGGGTTAATCTTCCGAAAATCAAACGACAACTACTGACTAAGTAATTATTAGCTACTATTCTAATGTACAAGGGGACTAAAATTGGAAAGCCTCCTCCTAGTGCCCAAGAGTTGTAATAAAAAAAAAACAATAGTTTAAATATGTACTTATTTTGTGGAATACTAGATGTGTCCTTTTAATCCCGAATAAAACGAACGAGGAGATCTTGTTTGGAAGCAAGAAATTGAACATTAATAAAGAAAATATTCTTTTGATAATTTGCTCAAGAATATTCATTATTTTTTTTATAATAACCATTTAACTTACATTCTCAGGTACAGCAGAGATGCACCGCCACTTTTAGGCGCCCCTATAACTGGTGCCAACAACGTTCCTGCCAACTGTACACGTTGCGGTTCAAAACTCGTGTGTGAGATGCAACTGTTACCGAGATATGCTGAGGCATTAACATTAGTCTCCGACAGAGACAAAGTCTCTCTTCCATACTTGCACTTCCTGTCCGTGCTTATATTTACGTGCTCAGAAAGTTGCTGGTTGGCTTCAGACAGGCTGTTTAAAGAAACTGTCGTCTTCCAACCTGAAATCTAAAACAATTTTAAATAGTATTCAAAATACATTTCTTTTCAAATTCAGTTACATATTTCTCATCAGTTTCCTTGTTATAAAATCAATCATTCATATTGAGTTATTAATTCGTAAGGTTAAAATTTTTCTTTAAGGTATAATTATATTATTATAAATATTTATTTAAAGAAACAGTTTTGTATTTGTATTGTGGATCTTAAATATTCTTGATTCAATTGAATAATCGGGTATTAACATTTTGATTTATGTTACTAAACGAACGAAATCATAGTTTTCAAAATTAGGATCACTTTAAAAAAACATAAATACTATCAATTCAATCAATTTTAATTCCATGATGTTTGGGAAATAAATATGTTTTCATTTTCGCATTTAATAGTTATTATAATTACTATTATTTTTTATCACTTCGTCAATTATATTTTACTACTGTGCAATTTATATGCTTTTACGCCAAAAAAGCGTTTATAAACAAATAAATTAACCCTAATTTGATTCTCATGCACATTCCTATTGTATTAACAAACTTGTTCTGTCAAATCAGGTAATTGTTCCTATTATAATTCACATGTCATATACATTCACACATCGAGGAATCAATATGCAGGAAAGTATACTTAATAAGCGATAATGTTATTACTATAGCAATAGCAAGTGAACTAATGTCCATTTTTAATGTAAAGTAGAAGGTAGATGAAGCCACATAGTTAATTTTTTATTTCCTTTTTTATGTGACTGAATGTTACGATCTTGATATGATTAAGGTATATCAGTAAACCTAGTTGTTCCAGATATCAATGAATACATAATAGTCATCGATTTTTTTTTTATACATCTGGTTGATAAAACATTGATTTCTAATATATAAAGCTGAATCAAGGATAGTACGTACTGCTTGAATCCAGAATAGATTAATAAGGAAAAAGTAGGCTGGATGAATGAAATTCAGCGTTTTCGACTTACATAAGTAGTACCATTAAAATACTCGTAGAAGTAAGTGAATAGTAACTCTCGTCCTCTATCTATATTTGCTGTGAGTGTATACGGATATACTGAAAGTTTTGCTTCGAAAGACGCGAATATTTTACTTATTGTAATCAGTATTTGTAGAAGCCTGAAGTTTTACATAATGAAATTATTATGGATATATGAAATATTAAATATTTATTAATAAATAAATTATCTGACTTCTGCTTACTGTTTTACTTTACCCTAATTTTATTAGATATTTTAATATATATAAATTACATGTCACGTTGTTTGTACGCGATGGACTCCCTAAACTACTAAACCGATTTTAATCAAATTTGGCATACTGCGTGCAGTTTGATCCAACTTGAAAAATAGGATAGCTTTTATCTCGATTAATGATCTTATTTTTTAGTCGTACGTAGACAAACATCATGCTACCGAATTTTTATAACTATGAGATTAAGTTATTATAAGATTAATATGACTGAACCGCAGCAACGCGTGGTCAGGTCTACTAGTATACTATTGATAGTGTAAGGTATTATATCTTTATGTGACGAGGAGCGGCGGTCTTTCAAAAGTTATAACGGTCCTTTGGGGCACACAGGGTTAATTGGGATTTTTACTACACTACCGAAAGACTCAGGGGAACCGCACCCTCTCAGGGCTCTCCTCGGACAAGATTTATTTGGCCTATATCTTTCTCAATTTACAACTCCGTGCTCCCACACACTGTCGTTTTTCCCCAACTCCTTCTCTACGCGCTGGCAACCCTGGAAGCCACCCGTTAGCCGCCTCATGCTACAGTCAGAATATACCGTACCGTAGCTGTATTCTGCCTGACCTACAAGGGGGATTTATAAATATAGCCCAATTTTATTTACAAAAAGTAATCTTGTATATATTTGGAATATAGACAATCATATGTATTTGGAATATAAACTCCGACACAACTTTACTTTTTTGCATTGGCTTGTTGGTAACTCATTTTTAATAACGCGAAATTAATTAAGTATTGTATCGCTACACCGCATAAAGTCTCAGGTCGTTCAAACGATCTTTATAAATATGTGCATCGACAGATTTTTGAAAAATTGTATTTTGTGTGAAATGCTAGAACTTACGAAAATCGCTAATTGTAATTATGTGAACAAATTAACCAAACCTTTAATAAAAGCTATGGACAATAAAACTAGCTTTTCATTTAATAGGTTAAGAATCTATGTAGTAACATCATTATATTAATATGAATTATTTTATACCCATATCACAAATGCTAAAACCACAGATAATAATAAGATAATATATTTATTACTATAGAAAGGGTTGAATTAATAATGATGATATAATAAATTACTTAAATAAAAATCGGTTAAATCGAAAACAGTAGGAGTGATATTTAATTATGAATGTTTCCTTGAAGTTTTTGGTGGCCAAAAAAGTTATTGCCATATGGACATATAAAATTTTGTGTTATAGACAAAGGAACATTACAAAATACTCTATCTATATAAAATATAATCAAACAAAAATCTCTATGTTTGCTACTTACTCTAAAATATTGTAATACTTAAATGTGCACTTCAAATCCTATTAATGGCTATTTATTCAATTTACATAAATATTTCTTGTAGTAGCAATACTAAATTTGTATGCAATGATTTGGTAGATTTTTAACATTTCGATATGGCTACACTGATTTTTATAAATGAATTTGCGAAGTCGTATCGGCCATTTGAAGAACAGTGTGAATTGTGTGAAGAATTTTAATTGCATTGCTTGATATAGGCAGTCATTATTAGTATTAATTTAAATACCAAGTAATTTTATTACGTGCTTACCTCATTGTCGACTCCTTATTTTACGTACTGAAATATGTCTGACGAAACTCCGGTGCCTCCTCCCGTAATGTGGGCTCAACGCAAGGAAGACGTTTTTCTAACATTCACCATCGAATCCAAAGATCCAGTCATTAAAATAGAAAAGGAATCGGTATATTTTAAAGGCGTCAATGTTCCAGACAAGAAAACTCACGAGGTAACTATACCTTTATATGATGCGGTAAAGCCCGAAAATAGCGCCTTTGTTGTTAAGGGTCGCTGTATAGAAATGGTGCTTCGCAAGGAGAAAAAAGATGCACCCTACTGGCCATCACTAACAAAAGATAAGAAGAAGCCACATTACTTAAAAATTGATTTCAACAAATGGAGAGATGAGGATGATGAAGATGATTTCAAAGAGGAGTCATCCAATGTGGAGTTCGAAGACATGATGCGCTTAATGGGAAACAAGGCACCGGGCTATAATGGAGATAAATTTCCGTTTGATGTTGAGAACGATTCAGATGATGAGAATCTACCTGATTTGGAATGAGACCTCTTATAGTGCTAAAACCTTTACATTTAAATGCAGTGCATTATGTATATTAAGATTTTTTACAGTTATAATAAAATCGTAAAAAGGGAAGATTGTAATTTTATTAATTTAATTTTCACATTGCAATTGTGAGCACATTTTGTTAATTAATATAATTTATAGTCTGTGCAGTGTACATACATATTACTGACAAATCTGACAATGTAATAAGAACATGAATATGGCTTATAGGATTGCAATTAAACAATATGTGTAGTCCAGGAGGAATTGCATTGAAATGAGTCTTGGATATACATTTCTGTTAAAAAGTACCAAAGTTTAACATTAGTTATGAATAACCTAACCGGGTTACCATATCTTTTATGGCAAATTTTTTCCTGAACTTCGAAATTCATTATTTCACACATTAGTGTCTCCAAAACTAAAACTATAATTTAAAATAATTATTATAACTTAAAAACAAAAATCCTGCACTATTTTCAAAAATGTAATTTGGTGCTGACAGTGAAAAGTAATCCAGTCTCAATGAAATGTTGTAAAAATAAAGCTTTTAATTGCCAAGCAAATCCAAAATGCTTGTGTGCAAAATAAAATTACTTTAGTGTGCTCTAACATCTTAAGGCAATGTAGTCTAAGTAGACCACTATAGCCCCTAATCAAATCCATACATAATTATGTATTACAGATATAAACATATTATGTAATTAAAAAATCTAGATACGATAGATTTGTTTCTTTCTATAAAGAGCTGTATAGATAAAAATGGAATCTTGTAGGGACATCTGTATACTATATGAAATGATTCTCATAACCTCAGTGGGATACAATTTGTCCTCAACCATTCACTTTCTATTAGTTTTAGTTAGCAATAAAAAATTGTATTAGGTATCATGAAAAATAAAATGCATGTTTAAAATATATTGCTTTATTTACTCTTTTCGGAGAGTGTAACACTGACATTAAATAAGTGAAATTGTTGTCCATGGCTTCTTAAATTTAAAGTAACCGTCATACAGTAAATTAGTCTATTAAGGCTTTCACATTTTAAAATATATGATGCACCTTGACCTGGACAAAACACTGGAGCACCGTAACTTTGACAGTCATACATGAAATATGAAGAACCCAATTTTCCAAATGATAAATTTTTACTTGGACATGTAAGGATTCCAAGACTGCTGTGTTCAAAAAAGTAAGCCAAGGCTTTACTTAAGTTGAAACGATCTGGAAATATATTGTAAACAAATCCAAAAATGGTCTCCTCAAATTTGGCTGAAAATGAATATGGAAACATATCATCAAATTTAGTATTCAAATCTTTTGGAGAAATTTCATGATTCTTATTGCCACCTATTTTCTCAATACATTTCTTATGATACTGATCTCCTAAGTTGACTATACCATCTAAGAAGCTGCTCGTCCATGCACTCAAATTGCATGCTTGTGTCATAGCAAGTGCTACTACACACGTAGCTAAATACTGTTTGCCACGCTGGTTTTCATCAAATTTAGCGTCTAAAGGATGAATAGTTCCCCAAAGAGAATAAAGATCTCCAGGGAATTCGATATCCCAATTTTTCCACATCGTCCTTGGGGTCTTTCTTTCAAATCCTAAATCATTAACAGGATTCATACGAGACCAAGGAATACTTTCAATATTTAACCAATACATCTTCTCATCGACTATAGGTCGAATTTTGCGGCGTTTTAAATATGGCATATTTGGATTGTCATCTGGTTTAAAAAGGGGGCTAAGCCTGTAGTTAAGAGCCGAATGTCTAGGTGCAGATTTCACCGAGGTCAACTCAAATGTATAAAATTCTGGCCTATCAGCATCACTTCCTGAGACAACCTTCCGTATTCTTCCGATAACGCCATCCAAAGACCCATATAACGTCCATGTGGCAACTTGGCTGGATTTTTTAGATGACGAGGCAGTTTCCTTATTTCGTTTCACCTCCGATAATAGGTTATCAGGTTGTTCAGTTGGCGGAGAATAAGGATCGAATATATGAAAATATCCATCAGTCTGGCAAATTACCATACTACACTGAGGAAATCGAATAATAACGTATCGCAATCTTTTTAAAACAGCTTTTACATACTGTTCTAATCGCTTCTCCGGATTTTCATTGACTACAATAATTTTTTTTATGTTAACATTAATAAATTTTCCATCTAAAATAACATTTTTTATTACTCTTTTTTCACAAATACTTAAATTTGTTGCTTTTTCTTTTATTTCCAAACCTTTTTCTATGCAAATATCTACCATCACGTGATCCCAGGTTCTTATTGGATGCATCGCAGCCATCAACATGGCTATTAAACATACAAAATGACAGCATTTAACTTCGGAACTATTTGCACGATCTTTTAGGGAAGTTGTCCCTTCTATTCGATACACTCCATCGTACAGCTGATACCCAACTAGGGTTTTGCTTTTGGGCTCATCCAAATCGATCGAACTTTTCTTATCGCTTTCTTTAGCTGGTGACACAATGCTTAATTTAGATTTTTTTGATTTTGGTAAGCCGGTTGTAAAATCATAATCTTCTGGCAATTTCATTCTTGGTTCTTCTAAAAGCCTACGTACAATTATTCTACTTAAAACAAATTGTTGATCTTCTGTTTTTCCATCTTTATTATACAAAACTCTGTAAAACAATACGTCGTTTTTAAATATATGTACAAATTAACTCAAAATTATTTTACATGCCTTACTGAATCAATCTACTTACCTAGCAACAAGATCGTGTAATGTATTGAAACGCAAAAAACATGCTTTTCCTTTATTCTTAGGCTTTTCTTCACGTAACCCCATTGCATTGCATGGGCCACCATCGTATAAATAAAATAAACCATTGCGCTTGAAAAATGCGCAGCTATAAGTAGATGTAGTAATCATGCCCCTATCGTATCTGTTTAAAAATTTTCTTGATAATTGATCTTCCAGTTGCCACGTTGGACCTTCACTCATAACATCAATTTTAGCGTGGTATGCCTATGAAAGATGGTGTTATTTATTAGTTTAACTAGACACCTTTATGTCATTAGATCCCTAACCGCATGAAAATGAGAAACTACTAATGAACTACTAATGGAATGAAGCTACTCTTCTTACTTATTTCATAGTTCATAGTCATATTTGCTTATAACTTGGTATACAACCTTCATGATGTAAATTAAGACATGTAAAGTAAATAGCAATCATTTTCTTCACCTGATGTCCAAGTGCAATTTTTGGTATAATATGTATTGGCGCAAGTTGAAATTTTGTTTGTTTGTTTTCATAAAGTTTCTTCGCTGTGTCCACAACATAGTTAACAATGCCACTAGTCCAAGTATTAATGCTGTATTTATAAGAAGTGACGATAGCCATAATCGCAGCAAACGGCAAAATATCGACACTGCCCTCAGTTACGGCCGAGGTACCTCTCACGATTTGCGTATTATCCGGTAAAGATTTGAAATTAGTCGGTTTTAGAAGTTCCTCTGAAGGTGTTACATCCATATCTGTTTCCGTAAGTGGCAGTGTCATTTTTTTTCGAATTTGTCGCAGTTTGTAACGAGACTGAGCATCTTCTGTCAATAAAATTTTACGCTCTACATTAACTGGCTGTACGGTCTGTACTTCGTCCTCTATTATTTCCGCCGGAGCAAGCTGCGAAAAAGAACGGTAAGCCAACATGTAAAATTAAAATAAATGTAGAAACTCGTTCTAGATTCATTTTACAGATAAAATTTACTACAAGTAAACAAAACTGCCCGACAGTATAAAAGCATATGAATACCGGCACTTCGAGTTCCGATTGTGGGGATGGAGGTGGAGGCGGCAAAGCCGGCGGAAGCTCTTCAGCTTTCCTCCGAGCTCCTTCCTCCTCCGCTTTCCTTCTTTCCTCTTCCTCCTTTTTCCTTTTCATAGTTTCCTCGTCTTCCTCTTCTTCACCTAATTCCTCTTCCTGTATTATATTAAATATGTTATATCCAATGAACGTAATTTATGTAACCAAAACAAACATAGGTACAATTTCCATTTGAAATAAATTCAGTGCAATACCTACCTCTTCCTCTGCTCCTTCGGGAACCTAAAAATAGAAATATATTATCAACATGTCAGCTGCTAACAATATTAAGATATTCTTTAATATAATTATTTTAAGCCTTTCTCCACCAAATTGCCCTGAAGCAGCACGCTGCAGTTTGTTCAGGATTCTCATCTGGTGCGGGACACTCGTTTAAAATAATAACACGTAATACGGTTTCTAAGGAATTCAAACATATTTCGTTAATATTTTTTTACCCAAAAAAAAACAATGTCATACATGTATTTCGCTTTATTTTTTTACGTTTCCATAACCTGAACTTAATTAGGTGGTTAGTTACTTAGCCATTTATTTAAGAAGTACCTACTTCAAAATTAACAGTTAACTGCCTTAGCAAGGATTCCATCATTTTTATAGCATTTAAAAGTATCATACGGGCATGGGCGGAGGCGTTGGTGGGGGTGTAGGTTCAGGGTCGGGATCGGGTTCCGGGAGTACGTTGGTTTTATCGATGGGCTTGGGCCAAGGTGGCACAACTTGCGTCACCGATACCGTGGGAGAGTCCAGATTTGCTGACAAAGAACAAAACGCTTACTATAGCCTTATTTACAAGAAAATGAATAATTGACGTATTAAATAATGTTTTAGTAAATATACAATTCACGACAATTGACAAAATAGGATCGTTTTCAAGAAAGGACGTTTGTTTGGTTTCATGTAGGTAGGTATTTATTTTAAGGCACGCTTGATCGCTTGATTTATAAATGTTTATTTTATTTGCTCAACTATAATTCAAAATACCTATAAAAATGCAGGCGACTGAGGACTTCCTGAGTCTGCAGGATTTTACTGCATTTGTTATAAAATTATTTTATACGTGAATAAATTATACCTATTATATGTACCTAAAAACGAATTAAAACACAATTACCGACTTTTGACGGCAATAAGTCTGGATCCATTTTCTTATACCTCAACGGTATTGGCGGTAAGTAATCTTCTTGTATGCTGTCAACTAAAGATATAATGTCCCCCATCTGTTCTTCATCAATTTGTGGCTACACATAAATTAAAAAATACATACTTATTATAAAACAAATCAAATCAATATTGCAATAGGTAAGTATTTATTAGGCAAGTTTTAAAACAGAACAAATGTCTCTGTGAAATAATTAAATTAACTAACTTCTTTATGTTTATCGGGTAGCATTTCTTCCGGTAAAATATCCTGAAGAACTTCTATACCATCGCCTTGAGCCTGACTGGTTAGCAGCGGTATCCTCTTCGATTTTCCTTTAGCTCCCGGTAACTGTTCATCGCTTAAAGTGCAAACTATTTGCATCTGGAAATTGTTATCCTTATTAGGAAATGTCCTTTCAACTGGATGCCGTATTACATTGCATTTTTTAAAATTACCTTGGGTTCTTTCTTTTTAATTTTCAACACTTTAAAAGCGTGGATACAAAATTGCGTTGTTGGAGGTAAATAATCCCAATTTTTCGTAAACACCGCAGCCATAGTTTCTGGATTAAGAAGCATCATGCAACAAGCTTTACCAACTTTTACGGATCTCAATCCATCAGTTGTACGTGGGTATGGATCAAAGAGGTAGAACATATCTTTTTGCCTCCAAATACCTAGCGCATAATTGTTAAACTCCAATATACCACTATTGTATTCGTGACTGAAAAAATCCTCTAAACCAGTCTTAATATTAAATAAACACTCTTTAGTCGTAAAAAGCTGCCCTTTAACCCTTTCTCTATAGATTATAATTTCACACGCATATGGACCTAATATGATCTCATTCGGAATATTATCAATCGTCATGTCTATCATAACCTTCGGGTGTAAAGCGTCCACGTATAATTTGTTGCCGAGACGCAATACTTTATCTAGTGTTTTGGCAAACCACGTATTTGGCGGTGAAATTTTTGCGTAAGTCAATGCTGCAATGGCAATAGGTATGGCTTGTCTATATTTCGCATCTTCAAAGCATCTATCACCTAAATGCATATTAGCATTAACAATAGCACAATTCTCGTTTAAAATTCTGTATCCCATTAAAGCTTTTTCTGCTTGTGTAAGTTCTTTGTCTGATTCAAAATCTTCATCGCACTTTTCATCTACCAATTTCAAAACTTTGACTGGTGCTAAGACATATTTCTGATCTTCCACTACACTGCGTGCAAGTAAAATTTCTGCCACCGAATCCAAATCTTTAACATTCATGATGGCAGCGCAACCGTTGGTAAAATTAGAATATGCTCTAGAATCTCGACCAGCAGGATCAAATATATAATAACATATTCTGTCTTTCCATATTACTAATTTCAACACCCTAACATGAAAACAAAACATCAAGTTAATTTCTAAAACTAAATTTTTACTCGATTAAGCAGGTATGTTTGGGTTCGAACCTGGAACGCACCTCAGACTTGTTACGTGCGTTTTATAACTAAAAATGTAAATATCACGCACTATAATGGTAAAGGAAAATATCGCGAAGAAATCTACACACGTTAGAGATGTTATTAAAGTATATATGTATTACAATATTTTCTGGGGTGGGTAAAGTCTACCAATCCGCACCTGGCCAGCGTGATAGACTATGGCTTAAATGCCTCTCACTATGGGAGGGGACCGGTTCAGCAGTGGATCAAAAAAAACGGTGGAAACAATTTGAACTTAAACTTGTTAATCCGCAAATAACAATAATTACCTTGTTAACATAACTCCAGCCCGAGATTCTTTAAAAAATGCTTTAAGTCCTCGACATAAATTATAGACCATAGGATCTAAAGACATAGTGTAACCGACTACATCTGGTTCTCCTAAAAGAACTTGCATTCGTTTCTTATTCAAGACCAAAGTTTGCTTTTTACCAAAGGGCAAAACTTCGCACATTCCTTGCACGGAAGAATGATCATGAACTTTGTCCAAGCATTGAATGTACCTTTTTGAGAAGTAATTTGTTAGTACCTAATTAACTTGGTATGTTTATTTTAATGTTAACAAGTAAACATATACTGACCATTGATCACCAGCATCAATTAAATTATCGACGAGTTTCATAGTCCACTGTTTCGGATGATAGTGAAATGCTAAACAGTAAGCCATAACACTCATCGCTAAAGCTTGTTTACCTCTGGATCTAGCACCTAGGTATATTTAACTTTGTCAGAATAGTCAGTATTACAGTAGAAGATGCTAAATTTAAAAATCAACTTACTAAATTTTGTATCGTACATGTTGAATGATCCAGTGAGAATTCCATAGTGAATATTAGGTTTTCGCTCCTTAGTGCAAGGCAAAACTGTCAAAGAATGCGTTTCAAACATTCCTTTTTTTAAATTTGCCGGGACATATACCTGCATAATACATTTATTTCAATAAATACAATAATATTATATCAGCACAATAGCAAAGATAGCCTAGTGGTTTGAATTTCAGTCTCCAACTGCTGATATGAGCTACATCTACGAAAATCTGAGTCGAAATTTTTTTTCAAGTTTTTTATTGTGACTTACCTATGTCTGCGGCGACCTGAATCCTGGCATGCACAACTAAATTTATAAAATTATATAAGGTTTATAAATTACTCGGTATAACGGTGAAGATAACATAGTAATGATATCTGCACAACTTCGACTCCTAATGCTCTTTGAGACGTATGCAGTCTGCTTATATACGCAGCAGAATTTTAAGGCCACCGGTAAACTATGGCCTCCTTGTTCGTGCCCAGGAATAGAACAGTAGGTAATAGAGTTGAAATCCTACATAAACTAAACAAAGGTTCAGGTTAGGTTTTGACTTACGTGTTCTGGTTTCGGTATTTCATCAAGCCCACAAACTGAATCATCATCTTTTGGGCGCTTTTGTATGTTACGTGCTCTCGGCTTCCCATCAGTTGCACTCAGAACTGTATAGGGGGCGCCGGCGCGTGATTTATTCCTACGACAAAGTATCACGTTCGTATCATAAGAAATAGGTGTTTGCAGTAATGTTAATATTTAGTAACGAAATTTAAATACCTAAGCCCTGATTTTCCCATTTTCCACTTCTTCATAGCCATACATTTTCTACAAAAAAAATTCAAATATTTTAATTGTTACCAATTGTTTATATTCGATACATAAAAAGAAGTCCATCTAATAATTTCTTTACACCAACTTACCTACATTTGTACTTATTGCAAGTTTTTTTATTGCAGATTCTGAAAAATTATAAAATATTGAAAAGTAAGAAGAACGAAAAATATCTATACCATCTCTCACATTTTATCACATAAAATGAACCAGCCACAAAAAAAGGCAAAAAATGTGAAAAACCTACAAATAAATAATAACAATAACATTGTATTAAAAGAGAGTACAGTAATTGGAATATTATAAATAAGTATACAATTGACATAAGTATTAAGGAATAATAATAGCAATTGTAAGCAAACACTGTCTGTGGCTGGATACAAAGACAAATACTGCGAAGCGTTGGAATACATATGCACGAATATGTGTACGTATTAATTTAGATTGTACATTTTATAACATTAGAAAGATAGTATGCCAAATTGTCTAAGCTACTGCGCTTGAATATTAGAAAAATAAACTTACCCTCCTTTATGACAAGGCTTTTTCTGTTGTTTTTTTTCCCTAGAATATAATACACCTTTAAGACATTATTCACTAATGAATACTAAAATATGCATAGTCACAGATTGGAATATACGAAAAAAGAATTTGCGAATTATTTACATTTTGTATCAATCAAGGGCTATCCGTACCCTAAAATATATACATATTTGTACACATGCACGTGTTGCTGAACGTTGGAACTCCCCTCCCTACTTATAACACAACTATGCCCATAGAAAGAGGCAGGACTAAAATTACATAAACAACTAACCTTGGAAATTTCTTACGTCCTCCAGGCAAATGAACTACGTCAGGAACGAAATTCTGATCTTTGTTTATAACTATACCACTATGCGGTTTATATAATCTGAAATAATTTATTTTAAGACCATTACAAATAGCTATAAAATAACCTTATCACAGCTGCCTAATCGCAAACCTGGCTCAACGTGCCCTCACAAACATTAATTTGAATCTTTGAAAACGCTTTTCAATGTGGATTGGCGGAAATACGATTCATTGAACATGCTCTCAAAAGTACAGAAACGCTCGTGAAAATTGCTGTTCTTTGATATCATCGTTTGAATATCTATAGCAATTGAAGTGTCAATTAAACAACAAATTAACGTTAGCTATGCTGCAAAATTTAATAGTCTTAAGCGGTGGAAAATATATTCGTTCCCCCGGAGAAGTACCTACCACCGTTACACCTATTTCTACCATGAATCAGTAGTTATTACAATAATTTGTGTTTCTCACCGTCTCAGTACCAATACATCTGTCACCGACCTGTTATAGGTCCGTTACAATCTGCATTCTTGCGGGTTTATAATACATTGCCTGAGCCATTTACATACCCATACCATCATATGTATATATCCGATCAGTGCAGCTGCCAGACTTATACGACTGGAAGACTTTGTGGCGAACTAAACCCGTCGGCGACGCGAGACAGCAATACTACATGAGGCCTCAGGTCTGCTCGGAAATTAGTCTATTTATAGTAGGTAAGCTTTTGATGAAAAATTAAGAACATAAATGTAATGACTGACATATGTGATCAAGTAAATGCTTGTGATGTATATACTACACGTTAAAATAATGTTTCTATTAGGTTTATAAGAATACATACATAGGTACCTACCTACTTACGCTTATGAACCTCGAAGAGACCAAACCGCTACGGTGAGCGTCAACTGGTGGCGGTTAGTGGAACGCTCTTAGAGCCCTAGTGCCCCATGGGTCGAAGCGGTAAAATAGCTTTCGTGAACCAAATGGGACATGGAAACTCCACATCAAACACCTATACCTATACTTCCCTGACTTATACAGAGTCGAGGCTGACGCAGTTGTATGTGTTGAACATTAAACTATGCATGTATAGTCATGGTGGGAAAATCTCACTCAAAAGACAACTGTCGATAAACTATATTCAATTCAAAGGACAGCTTGCGTCATTGCAACTGGGTCTGCTCAATCTTGGCCCTCTGCAACTGTACTTGCAGAGCCAGGTAAAGGCGAGCATGATGAGGATCAGCTCCGGTACAGATAGATCATGGCTTTCCCAAACGCATCAGTGTCTTTCGGAACTGTTACGTAAAAGATATTCGGCATGTGTTCACATACCATGATAACAGAGCATAACTTCACAAAACTATACAAAATAGAAATGCCTATTATAGAACAATAGCTAAAAAGTCACATCTTCAATGAGACAAATGACATAATTTGGTACACAGACAGGTCCAAAATTTTACCCAACGTAGGATATTGTATACGAGGTAAC
Source organism: Agara michaeli (assembly GCA_018245675.1). Taxonomy (NCBI): domain Eukaryota; kingdom Metazoa; phylum Arthropoda; class Insecta; order Lepidoptera; family Hesperiidae; genus Agara; species Agara michaeli. Next base: position 3,588 of record DWDX01000067.1, on the reverse strand, counting down.
TGTTCACCGTCACTAACAAACATGTGCAAAAAAATCACATGCCTATGAATGAAAAATAATAATATGGGAAAATCAACTACATATCTATTATTATAAGTTTGGTATGGTATGGTAGAGAAAATAGCTTTGATTTGTTTTCTACGTTTGCGATTTTTCGAAATGTAATAAATTAATTATAAGCAATTCTCACTGGAATGCGGATTTTGGTGGAATAGGCGGTTTACACTCTTGTGGTTTCACGGCAGCTTTTTGAGCCTGGATTACCTCCCCACTTACGGTCGGGCTAGGGACCTAAAAATAGACATAAAATGAGTTTAAACATTCCGATTCAGCACACCTAAATACTAATAACTAATCATTTCGCCACCAAAGTATTAATTGTAACTACCACTGATGCTACTATATATTTTTTTCCGAAACACAAAAGGTTCAGAGATAGATATTTGTATGCAAACAAATTGATTCGTAACATACGTGACATAACATTAGTTTTTACTGCTAACTTACATTTAATATAGACTTATTTGACGGAGTATGTTTTATAACGGTCATTGGTGTAGGCAGCAATATATCCCCGGGTACAAGATCAAAATAAGTCACTTTTTTCTTGGTTTTTCCCTTCCTTTCACTAGATTCATCTAGGCCGGCGTTTGCAAATCCTCCCGATTGACCAGGATATGCCCTAATTACAATGTATCATTAATATCGTGCCATCCTTCGTCTTCAATTCAATTTTAATTTAAACTATTTCAGTCTTTATAAGCTATGCATAATAAAATATTGTTACCTTTGAGGTTCTACAGGACAGTGTCCAATATATCGCAATCTGGAAATAAATGAAGAACAATATAAACTTGGAAGTACTTTGAAACCAATGTGAAATCTACTGTATATACCTACCTACCAGACCATACATTTTTATTGTTTCTTTCTCCTGTATAAAGATACAAGAGGTTCTTTTAACTCAAATGTTTTTAAGTAATGTATCGTGCACCTATCTATTCCATGTAGTATATGTTGTTACTAACAAATTGCGTATTCCTTCGCCTTATATATTGGCAACCCACTTTCAACACTTAATAGTAGCCTACTCCTGAAGTACCTACTAATGTTCCATGTTATATAAGTACTTCAATGCGGTTACATATTTGTTACATGACAAGTACCTCTAGATATTATTAAGCATCAATATAATAGATTTTTAATTAAATACTACATATAAAATAATATAATTTACCTTGTATGCATGGACGGAACCATAGGTACGCACGTATCTTTATAATGGCGTGGAACAAATGGTTTGGTTTTAAACTTGGGAGCTGTTGATTTCTTGGTTTTCCGCAAACCTTCAAAAATTTATCGATTTTACTTATGTTAAGCTTTTGTACCTAGTATCTAGAAGCTCTAAACATTATGCATTATGTAAAAATTCTATACTTACAAGTAAATACTATATAGGTACCTATACCTACTTTCTATTTAAGTAGGTACCTCTAATGTTTAGTTAAAAAATAATAACAATATTAACACTTGGATTTAAACACGTAAGTATTATTAGGTAATGAAATTATTATTAAAATAAAGAAAGATGAATTACATTGATCCTGATAAGTAAGAGCTTCGATAATTTCCGAAACATCTTTACAGTCAATACTTTTTGCAAGTTTGTTTATATCTCGTGATTTTGAAGGACACTTGCAAATTCTGAAATTGTAAAGCTGAGTGAATTTGTTGTTAATGCCAAATAAATTTACCTTTGAACCTGCAGTATAGACGTTGTAAGTTACAACGTCTATACTGCAGTCGTTACAACTTCTAACACGCCATTTCTAATTTATTACCAGAAATGAAATGAATTTGGCCGCCGACAATATATTAAAGAAATTGTAAAATTCGTTGGTATTGCGTATATCGAGATACCAAAAAGAACCCAGGTTTTAAAATATATAATCTTCTAAAGTTACCACATTTCATCTATCTACCTGCTAGTCGGGTATTTCGTCACCTGAAGTCATCTGTTCGTTGCTGGACTAACAGACAATATTAAAGTTATAGACACAAATGTAATACAAAGGTAACTCAGCGATAAATTAAATTTCGATTCTGGCTGCAATACCTAGAACACAAGCATTAAATTGGGACTTGAACTAACCTTTTCTTCCTGTTCATCTTAATTTTTTTTCTAATTTACACTAATATTTTCAATTTTATTTAAGCTTTCATTTCAACGCAAATAATTTTGACTAACGTAAATTTGACAAGCACATTTCGAAATTCAAGTTACATTTCAATTCAGGTAGGTTGATTTGTTTAGTGTAATATACGCTACCTTTATTCACTTCCACCACTTGTATCCAAGAGTTCTAGCTTCTATAACAATAAGGTAAGTACCTATTTATTGCTTTTATATTCCCAATAAAATGTAACATAACACAATATAAATAAAAACCCAACAGAAAAGCTTCTAACGAGGTTTATATAAAATACAATCTTTCACTACTGAAAAACTTCTCATATTTAGGTATAAATAAATTCACATTATAAATTTGTGGTTCAAAATTTTTTGTAGTAAGTACAATACTAATTTGTTTCGAATTTTGAAGATCCGAGTTCAAGACTTGGTATTTAAAACTAAAAAGCATTTAAACCTATTTTCGAATAACTTTCCTTTCAATTCATATAAAGTGAAACTGATGTTAAATAAACACATGATGAAAGGAATATTAATATTCTCATGAGACCCATCCACAAGAATTTAGGTCCTGCTATCTTATTATGCTAAAATTAAATGATATCTATGGTGCATATTGGTCTCAGGTGTTTAAAATCAGATATCAGAAATCTTGCGCATTTGTATGTACGTATTTATGTAACAAAATATTAATTCGCGTCTGCTACTATGCATTTCCAAAATACTAAACTAACTACCTACTTATTTCTGACACCATAGAATAAACGCGCATTCCAATTTATTTAAAGCAGCAATGTACGCGTGAGTGTACAATACCTACATTAGGCAACATTCAACGTTTTGATTTGAATTGTAGGCGTCCTTGAATTGAACCCAATGCAACCCAAAATACTTTGTTTATAATTACCATTGGGTAAATGCATGGACCACTAACTTAAGTAATGCATATGATATGATTACTTAAATCTGTACACATTTTTGGATGGTTAACAAAGTAGTCCGATGAATTGATAATAATTTAATATTACTGTTAAGGTTGAGGGTGTTTATTTTTATTTGCCTTATTCAAATTAAAAAGCTTTATTAAAAACTAATTTCATTTCAATAAAACACAAATGAGAAATTAAAAGACAGGTAGAATTTATTTATAAACTTAATAACACATTAATATTTTGGACAATAATAAATTATTGTGATGTGCCAAAGCCCTATCATTCACTGTACTGAGTGAGAAGAGAGAGACATTAGAGAATACACTGATCCAAATTATGTAAACTAAAGGCATCCAATTAACATTTATTATGTATCATCACATTATTATAACGTAACGTAACGTAACATCACGCCTGTAATCCCCTAAGGGGTAGGCAGAGGAGTGCAGTACACCCCCACATTTC